>ML742462.1:0-15143 GCA_009193465.1 Aspergillus avenaceus
TTTTTTTTTTTTTTGGTCAGCTTTTCAAAACAAATCAAACTCTCCTTCTCTTCATCCATCTCCTCAAACCACTTTGTGCTTTCATCTGTTTCATTACTTTCTTTTTAGTATTTTGTTATTCTGTTCATCATCAATTGTCGTTTTTTTATTGTTTTCTTTTCTCTCAATTTTTTTTCTCCCATCTTTTATTCCACACCCAAAATGTTGGGCGCTTTCCGCCGTAATGGCGTTGCCCATGCGCTGCGCGCTGCTTCTGCTCCTCGAGTTTTGAGAGTGACACCTCAACGGTTGCAGTGGCTTCCATCTTCATCCCCAGCTATCTCTCATGTGCCCCGGTCATCGTTCCATCTGTCTTCGACTACCTTTGCCGCTGCAGAAGCCCAGTTGCAGAGTGATGGTATCGCCTCGAAACCGGTTGAACTCAGCCAATTCAAACAGCTGGGAGAACATGGTCTGGTTAACTTCAAAGTTATTCGTAACATCACCGACAACATGGGTCTGGAAACGATGACCGATGTTCAGAGAATGACCATCAACCCAGCGTTGAAAGGCGACGATCTGTTAGTCTTCCTGCTATGATCTCTTATATATGTACACATGTGCTAACCTTGATTGTTTGTCTAGTTTGGCCCAAGCAAAGACCGGAACTGGCAAAACCGTCGCTTTTCTTCTGCCCGTGATTCATAACATTCTGAAGGATGAGAGTATCTCTAAGGGGTCATGGAGAAATCGATCCTTCGCCTCAGCCGAAGACATTCGTGCCATCGTCATATCCCCGACCCGTGAACTTGCCGAACAGATCGCCGAAGAGGCGAAAAAGTTGACATTTAACACCGGAGTCGTGGTGCAGACGGCTGTTGGTGGTACTAGAAAGATGGAAGGTTTGCGCCGCATCCAACGTCAAGGCTGCCATCTTTTGGTTGGTACTCCGGGCCGACTGAAGGATATTCTTTCCGACAGCAGACATGGCATCAAAGCTCCTAACCTCACCAGCTTCGTTTTGGATGAGGCAGATCGCTTGCTGGATGATGGATTCGCCCCGGATATTGCGGAGATTCAGGGCTTGCTTCCTGACCCCGCAAAGGTCGATCGCCAGACACTCATGTTTTCCGCAACGGTCCCGAAAGAAGTCCGTGCCATGGTCCGCCACACCATGAAGCCTGACTTCAAGGCTGTCCGGACTGTGAGGGATGATGAAGTGCCCACTCACCTGACGGTTCCCCAAAAGCGGGTCATGGTGGATGGCTTCCAGAATCTGATGCCGGCCCTTCTTGAGCTGGCCAAGAAAGGTGTTACTGAGAGCACGGAACGTCCCTTCAAAGCGATTGTTTACTTCAATTCCACCGCGCTAACCAAGATGACCCACGACCTGTTTAATGAACTGCTCAACGACCCAGAAGACCCGCGGAGCGGCCACCCTCTGAGGGGAGTTCAGTTCATTGAGATGCATTCTCGTCTGACTCAAGCGGCCAGAACCCGTCACTCGGACCTGTTTCGCAGATGCCGTTCTGCTATTCTCTTCTCGTCCGATGTCACCTCCCGCGGTTTAGATTTCCCTGACGTCACTCACGTCATTCAAATTGGCGCAGCTCGCGGCCGTGACTCCTACATCCACCGCCTTGGACGAACTGGACGAGCAAACAAGTCCGGCGAAGGATGGTGTCTCTACCACCCCAATGAAGAGCACTTTTTCCAGAGACACTTGGGGGATCTCCCAGTCGAGTTGGATAACTCCCTGGCCACAGCATCTCTGTGCATGGATAAGCCTCTTCCTTCTAATGCCTCCCCCGAAGCTGTGAAGATGATCGAGCAGGTTCAAGGCGCGATGCGCGACGTGCCCGAGGAGACCAGAGCTGACGCCTGGCGGTCTATGTTTGGCTCCGTGTCACAAATCTTCAAAAACCCCAAGGCTTTGGTGGCTGCCTTGAATGATCTCGCCACCCATGGATTCAACTTACAAGAAATCCCCCCTATAAGTTCGTCATTGGCCAGGCAGCTCGGGATTGATCGTCTGTCAGAGGTGAACCTCTTTCGCTCTGGCAACAATTACAGACGCGATGACTCCCGTTCTGAACGTACTTCCGGCTCTACGGGTCCTAGCTGGTCTGGAAGAGGATATAAGGGTAGCAAGCGCCAGTTTAACAACAACTTCAACGGACGCGACAACTATAGCAAACGTGACAGCTTCGGTGGACGCAGCAACAGTTTCAGAGATTCTCGTTTCCAATCTCGCTACTAAGCGTTGAGAGTTCATTCTAATTGCGTCACCTCAACCCTCTGTTTTTTTTTTTTTTTTAATTGTTCCTCGAAATCAATCCGAATAGCATTGGGCGGCGTTATCGGCAATACAACACTGCCTTGCTTTTAAAATTTATTTCCAACCAAAAAATGAACGATCCCCTCTCCTAATGTATTATTGAAAATGGGTACCTCCTCTTGTTTTCCATATGAGATACCATCTAAATGACTTGTTCGGTTTCCTGGGCGTGTTCTGATCATGGATTTTCTTCTGCTACCGCTAAAAAAATCCTTTTGTCTTTTATATTGGATATACTTGACCTGGAACGGGATATGATGTCTTATGTATTATATTAGTTCAGAATATGTTTAGTCATGAATTGCGTATATTGTATTGTATTGTATACTTTTTCAAACTTCGTACAAATACCTAGTAGTCTTCCTAACTTGTTGAACCCTGGATCTCAGGAAAGAACACCCCTACAGAGAGACAGGATCAAATCGGAAAAAAAACTGAAGGTTTACACCGTGTATCAGGCAATTTCATCCAAGAGTTTATGTTAGAGAGTGGGATGTATTTCGGTGAGATGGATGGTCTTTCAGTATGAATTGAGGTTTTGACATTAATTATTCTTTTTCTTTTTCTTCCTTGACTCATTTTTTTATATTATTAATGTTTATTGAAGGTGTTGTATTGTATTAATGTTTAGTATAGATTGGTATGCCAATTAAAAGATAGTGAACAAATCTATTCATCTGTATAATCCACATCTACCGCTATCAGACATCGTCAATCGTAGACAGAGATCTTTACTAAAACAAACGTACAAGATGGTATCGCAAAATGACACCATGAGGAATTTTAAGGAGAAAGGTGTAGAGATAAAAAAAGGGGATCACCTGTCTATAGGGATTTTCTTTTTCTTTTTTTTTTTTTTACTCGCGAGCGATCATGTCGTCGCGGGAAGGACCGGTACCGATCCATTTTACGGGAACGCCGCCCAGTCCGCGCTCGATGAACTCGACGTATTCGCGTGCCTTGACGGGAAGGTCTTCGTACTTCTTGACACCCATGGTGTTGCTCTTCCAGCCAGGGAGAGTGATGTATTCGACCTTGACCTTATCCAGGACATCGGCATCGGCAGGAACGGTGTTCTCCGTGCGTGTGCCGTCGGGCAGGACGTAGGCAACACCGACCTTGATCTCGTCAAAATCGTCCAGCACGTCTAGCTTGGTCAAGTTGAGAGCAGTGTAGTGGTTGATAGCCTGGGAGTAGCGGCAGATGACAAGATCGAACCATCCGCAGCGACGACGACGGCCGGTGGTGACACCAAACTCCCGACCAACGCTCTGCAACTTATCACCATCCTCGTTCAACTGTTCAGTGGGGAAGGGACCCGAGCCAACACGGGAAGTGTAGGCTTTGACAACACCGATCACGGAGGTGATGCTGGTAGGGTTGAGGGACAGAGCCTGCACGGCACCACCCAGGCCGGTGGACGAAGAGGTCACATAGGGGTATGTGCCGTGGTCCAAGTCAAGCATGAGAGCGTTGGCGCCTTCAACAAGGGTGTTGGGAGCGTCCTTGTACTTCTGAAGGAAGGCCAACTGATCAACAATGTGAGGGCCAAGGAGTTTGCGGTATTCCTAAATCGGTCAGTACTTGCGCATCCAGAGCAAAGGAAAGTCCAGGATCTTCTCACCTTGAAGCGCGCAATCTCCTCCTCGACGTCGTATTCCAACTCGCCGAAGCGTGCGCGGTATCCGGCCTCCAAGGAGCGCAACTTGCGCTCGAAGAGTGCCTCGTCCAGGATTTCTCCGACACGGATACCTCTGCGCGAGGCCTTGTCACTGTAGCAGGGGCCAATACCCTTGCCGGTGGTGCCAACCTTGCGGCCGCCCAACTTGGCCTCCTCCAAGCCATCTACGACGGAGTGCAAGTTGAGACAAACGTGAGCGCGGTCGGCGATGAAGATGCGCTTGCTAGCGCCCTGGAGACCCTTCTCCTCAAGAGCGGCCAATTCCTTGAAGAAACTGGGAACGTGCACAACAGTTCCGGCACCGATGAGGTTGATGCAATCGGGAGAGATCAAACCGGAGGGGAGAATGTGGAAATCATATTTCTTGTCGCCATGGACAATGGTGTGACCAGCATCTGGACAGGAGGGTCAATACCGAAAGGAGATTTCCTTTTTTTTTTTCAATCGCATATAATTTAGTGGGGGGAGAGAGGGGGTTGGCATACTGTGACCGCCAGCAGCACGGCAACAAATTGTCGCCTGCTGGGCGAGCATATCCGTGATCTTGCCCTTTCCTACCCCATTGATTGCGATCAGTTATACCGTCCAGGTTTCAGGACTCCAGAATTAAATCTGGGGATGAACACATTCCCCACCTTCATCACCCCACTGGCTACCCAAAACGATAGTAATACCCATGATTGCTGAATGGATCACCGAGAGAGAGAATCTGCATGTAACCAAGATATCAATTCAAATTAGTACGGTCAAATTCAGACAACTAGAACATTGCCCGGTGGAATTATCCTTAAAGTATGGTGAGTGGGGGGGGGGGGAATTCCCCAGTATGGAGACGTGAGTGAATCTTTTAATTCAACTGAACAATTCCTCGTGAAAAAGAAAAAGGGGGAAATAAAAGTAAAGCAAAGCAATTGAACAGTAAATAACTACAAAAAAAAAAACTAACCTCGATTGAAAGAAATGTATGGAGCAGAAGCGAAAAAGTCGCGACCGTCAAAGAACCAAGAAAAGCCGAAAAAAGAGAAAGGAGGGGAATCGGTCGGCGACAGAAGATAACATATACCCTCCCACCTCCCACCTGACCGTAAACTTTCCATGTGACTCATGTATTGTATGGGTTCGGTCATTCCTCTACTTTTCACTATGTTTTGCTGTGTTTCGTCCTGTCATCGGGTCCCTTGGCGGGGTTTCCGTGGGGCGACAAGCCTCAGGCCTGAGAACGACAGTTCCTCCACCGCATAGGGCTCGGGGCTCGGGGCTAGGGTCCATATCAGTCACGAATTATAATGAATTCATTACCAGATCAAATGAAGTAAAATGATGTCCTTCAAGTTCCACTTCTCTTCTTCTTTTATGATAGACTCCGAATTATAATACATTTCTGGTTTCAATTCATATAACCGCCTCCCTCCCCCAATGCCAACCAACGCCCATCCTATGCAAATTGTAACAACCAAGAAATACTTATAAAATAAAAATAAAGAAAAGATGTAACAAAATCATTCAACTTCAGATCACTTTGCCCCCGCTCAAGATCCACTCGCGCATCTCCCCCAGTTTAAGTATGCATTCCCGATGCAACTCACGCGCCACTTCCCAATGCTTCATCACCTTCACATCTTCGTCTAACCCGCGAAGATATGCACTATACCCGCCCTTCCCACTTCCGGGCACCATATCATCATCGCTATCCCCGTCGCCTCCTGGCTTCTTTTGATTACCTTCGTCATCGTCAATATGGAGACGCGCCGAATCACCAACAGCACCGATCCAGTTGGATGCCATTCCAGTCTCAACGGCCTCTTGCCGGGCGTTGAAGTGACGAAGCATCAATCGGTTGAAAGTACCCCATTCTCGCATGTACGTATTCATCTCTTCTACGTAACGTTCCCATGCTTTCCGTGGAAGCGCAAGCTTGTGAGCCACATGATTGTAAGCCACAAGCTGCGGTGGTTGTGGCCGTTTTGGCGGGTTAGGGCAAGCAAGCTTCCGGGGCCGTATGTCGTGGATGGTCGTCCGGGGAACCTTGGAGCGAGATTCAAAGGGAAGATTGGCGTGGATATCCTGTAGATCCTCGATCCCGCCATTCGTAGTACTGGTAAATGGAGCCGTGTTCCCGAGGTTCTTGAGATCGAAGAACTGGCTCTTTGATTTGGTTTTGTCTCCTCTCCTCTCGTCCCCAGTGGGAACTGGCTTTCCAACTGGTGGTGCCTCCTTACCAGGGCCAGGCATGGCTTTCTCCGGTGGAGCTGTGGAATTCTTCGTAGGGGTCTCATCGTCAATATCCATGGCTTCTCCGCCTGCATCGCCGGTTCGGGCGGGATCCTGCTTGTTATACCCGTTCACAGTCAATTTGGCCTCCTCGTCTTCGGTTGCAACGCTGGCTGGCTGTGGTGCGGCCCGTGCCTTGGTCGGAGATCGAAACACAGGTTTCCGCGGACTCTTTGGGCGTTGAGAACTCGCGGCTGGCGGCTGGCGATACCCGTCGTCTCGGGGCATCGACCAAAACAGGTCATCAAGCTTTCCCGCCCAATTGTCCGGGGCGAACCCGGAGGAAAAGGTGGGTGGCTGCTGCGGGAATGTCGAACCCGACCGAGACGAATCAGGGTTAGAGATGCTTGCCGAATGGCTAGCTCGACCGGTGCCAGTTCTATTAGCGGTACGCCCACGGAAATTCCATCCCTGTTTTGACTGAGGTTGGTCTTTGTCGGACGATGATGGAGTGAAAAAGTCGAAGACATTTTGCCACTCATCGGCAGAGAACGGCTTCCGTAAATCATCATGGCTGCTACTTTTTGAAGCTCCGTCTGTTGGAAAGTCTTGAAACTGGAAGGATTGCCTGGGGGAGGTTAGCTCTCACTCAATACTCCCCACTACCTTAACGGAAAGGACACTTGGAAGCCATACGGTTCGAATAGATTCTTAGGCCTGGTAGCACCAAATATATTTGGCGCTGAAGCGGTAGCGTTGGACGCATGTCCTGCATAGTAGATGTGGTTAGCGGTGAAAATCAATGATCAGAAGCCACAGCGTCGTAACGCATTCGAAGGGCACTTTCCCCCAAGGGACGAGGGATGCTTACCAGTGCCAAATTCCGGCCTATGCTGCGTATGGAAGTCACCATATCTCTGGTGAGGCCGAAGTCTGCTCTTAGGCACCGCCTTGGGCTTTTGTTTTGTTCTGAACTCATCATCCTCGGTGTCGCTTGAGCTTGTAGATGTGTAGTTTCGACTACTGTCGGTCTTGAATTGGGGACTTGCGCTCCGATGCCTACCGGGTTCTGGGGGTGTCGGAGTAGGTGGGTTTGTCCGTGAATGCGGCTTGGGGGTTCCGGTAGATTCTCGCATGCTGGCAAAACGATGGAGCCCGGCACTGGAGAAGAAGGTCCTTTCTCCGCCTGTACCGGCGTACTTACTACCTGTGCGTTCAACATCTGGGGGTTTCAAGTCATCCTCTCGGGTTTGAAACCCCGCGGCAGCTTTCCGTGCTGTCGGAGAGGGAGCGGGACCGAAGAAATCTTTCATATGAGGACGCTCGCCTCGAGGAACGTTCGAATAAGACGAGGTGTTCGTGGCCATGGGTTCATCGCCACCAGCAGCAGCCCGCGGAGCGAATCCTTGCTTCTTCTTCGTCGACTGTGCGCGAGCCGAATCTGGGTTCGGTTTGGGGGATGTTTTGAAATACTCGTATGCTGACTTGGGTCTTGCAGATTGTGACGAGGTATTGGCCCGAGGCGTACTACTCGCATGTCCTGAGCGCCCGGTGCGAGGATCAAACTGGGACCAGCCCTGGTTTCCCTTCATATCTTGGAAGCCACGATATGCATCCGCCCTCGTTTGTCCTTCATCCTGCGCTTTCTCCCATGGTTGTTTGGGGGCTGCTCGCGCATAACTCGCATATCGTTGAGCTCCCGAAGATGGACCCCCGTTAAACGACTGAGGTCTTGATGAAAATGATTGTTTTGTGTGAGGTTTGGCCGAAGGTGGTGTGTGATGGTTCGTCTGCGCCTTTCGAGGACTGGTTTTTGGCGGCCCATAATATTTTCCATATCCGGCACGTAGGCGATCGGTGTCATACCTCAACCGTTGTTGGTTATCACTCAGGATCTCGTTCGCAGCTTGGATGGCTTGGAATTTCGCGATGAATTCCACTTCTTTGCCGGGATTCCTATCCGGGTGGTATTTGAGAGCTAACGAATCAACCAGTGTCCATGCAACCAAGTGGCAATCTCCTCCCTACCTAGCTTCCTGAACTGCTTTTTGATATCCTCAGCGTCCGCGCTGGGTGTAAGACCCAAATCCGCATAGTAATCCCTCCGCACGTCTGCTTTCACCATTGTGTAGGGATGTCGTGTGTTAAGAGCGGTCTGTAAGAGCGGATTGTTTCAAGAAAAGAAGACCACGAAAACCACACCAAAGACGCAACCTTTGTGAACATGGCCTACCACATACGAGTAATTTCGGTACTGCGGGGGGGGGGGGGTCGATTCGATCAGGGAAACGGCAAACGAATGAATCGGTCGAGGACAGGAGAAGGGGTGATAAAATTGAGACCGATCAAAGAAGTGACTGCGACCAGACACAATAGGTAGCGTTGAATCGGAGTCGATTCAGTTCTCCCTTTCTATGCAAACCGGAACCCTGGCGAGGGGGGCAGGAGCACTGCACGCGTGACTTTTCGTTCGATATGCGGGGGGAGTCTTGAAGCCCTTGGTGGTTTGCCGATTAGACACTCGAGTCTAAAAATCTTATTCCGTGTGTAGAGGGATTCGGCCTTTATGGAACCATGATTGTAGGTGTAGTTGTGAATTCGTGAACTATTTTTTTTTTTCTTTTTTTTCTTTTTCCCTATCGTTATCAGTTGACGATCCAGGCACCAAACGGAAAAACAATCACAGTTGCGGGGTGACCAAAATACAATTCTGATTCAAATTCTCCCCCACCAAACACGCTCAATATCAATCTCAAGAAAAAATCATAATAAAGAAAGAGAGACAGAAAGAAAGAAAGAAAGATAGACAAGAGTGATGACAAAAACTGGCTTGAACTGCAACTATATTTGGTAAACAGAAATTGATCCCGCATGGCCTGAGCGTCGACAGATCTAAAAGAGAGATCATCTATAATAAAGATACTATATGAAAGAGAAGTAATACTGACCTTGATCACCAAATATACATTTGGATTTTCTTCGTGACACGGTTCTACATTAACGAACGAGATAAGAAAAGAGAAAAGAAAACCTGCCACCTTCAAGAGGGTTTAAATAAACAAGAAAAATAGTCTCAACAAAGTCAAGAACAAGTCAAAAGCGGAGAGAAAAAGAAAGAGAGAAACAAAGTTGAAAAAGGAATGGATTATTGTGGATTTGTTTGGGGTTTAGCGTTCATCATTCCGCTGGAACAAACCGAAAAAAAAAAAAAAAAAAGTCAATCAAATCATTTCGTTTCATTCAATCATTTGCTGCCCAATTGATTTTCAAGTTATAGCCTCATTCCTGGCCCTCACTTTCACAACCCTTCTGGTTGGAATTCCCCATACTTTTTTCCCCATACTAACATGACAGGTTGGATATCTGGATACGTCAAAGTTAAACCAAAGAAAAACACGAAAAAAAGGAATAAAAGAAAGAGAGAGAAGAGAAAAAGAGAGAAGAGAAGAGAAGAGAAGACAAAACTATATACAGCAGACGAACATCAACATGGAAATCAAGACAGATAAATATGTATCCAAGTCCTTGCTCAACCCACAAAAATAAACATTGGAAAAGATTCCTTCATGGAAGCATTGTCGTCTCTTCATGACCGCTGTAGACCTAAAAGACCAAGAATATCGTGTCCAATGCGCTCCAAACAAGCAGGCAATCATGCATAACACCGTAAAACCCAATAGCTGTGCCCCCATTTTAATCTCCAGATGGTCCTGCTCCCGACCCACCAAAGAAGTACCCTTCGAGAAGATCATAGTTGGCGTTCTCACTCCAGTCATGCTGAAAATCAACCGCCATGCCGAACCCCAAGTCGATTCCAACGCTGTGACCAGCCCCATGTCCTAGCGACGGCACGGCCTGGAGATCATAGTCGGGGTCCTCATCCGATCCCAGGCCTATCTGGCCGTCTGTTCCGGCAGAGTCGAAATCCAAGAAATCCAAACTCATCCCCGTTGACGGCATTTCTTGGTCTGCCGATTGGAAACTAGGATGGCCAGGGTTGGCAGCAACACTACTCGGGGATCCGCTTTGCTGTGGGGAATTGCCGTAAATATACTGCTGTTGCGTTGATGGTGAAACGGGACTCTCATAATTACCGTAGTATTCTAATGACGGCGTTCGCTGAGGCCGTGTTAGTCGGTCAGAGGAATATGCCGATGCAGACGGCTCGGGGAAATCAGGTCGGACGGGATACGACTGCACTGGTCTCCTTGTACCGTGGTTGGATCGTTCTGGTACAGAATTATCGTTAAAGAGATCCCCCAGATTCATGTCGAATCTTGGAATCGGTCGCGTGGGCCGTGTCTGAGTTTGTCGTCTAGTCTGCCCGTGTTGTCTCTGCCGCTGGTCCATCATAGCCGGACCGTGCTGCCTTGCTCGGCCAGTATACATCGCATTGATTTGTTGGGCTGCGGCTGCACTCGATTGGATTCGAGCCAAATCTACCTGAGATCCAAAGCCAGTGGTAGACAAACACATCTGAACGGTGGCCTTGCTCATCCTCTCGAAAGCATCCCGACATGCTTCGGCTGGTGGACACTTATGCAACAGGTCCCCTAGTACAGATGTAGCAGCAAGTACTGTGAAATCAACTTCATCTAGGGTCTACAAGCACGGTCAGCTAGCATATCCGGCCTTACTTCCCGGGGAGTCAGGGCATACCAGGCGACTTCTGACCACCGGCGAATGCCAGATGGCATACAAAAACGAAATTCCGGCCATGAAAATGTGATGCGTAGCTAGATATGTATAATTTACCAAGCGCACACGATGCATCTGACGGTATATTCGAATCACCTTTTGCCCTGCTTCGGCCACTTTATAGTACACATCATCTTCGTCGTCTGCGTCATCTACATTAGAAAATGAAGGGCTGGAGACGTCCTCTGCAGGCGTGAGCTCATCAGCTAGTTCAGCAGGAACCGTTAGGCTTTGTTGATATAGCATAATGACAGCTTGCCAATAATTCAGCTCAAGGAACTCAACAGAGAATTGAACGCCTGTATCATGCCTCGTTGGGGCCATCTGCTGCCACTCATTTAGCCGCCGATGGATATCCTTGCGCCATGACCGAAAGGAGTCAAACCCTTGCAGGAAGGGTGATGCAAGATCGGGGCGTGCAAATGTCCTTGTCGCGTAAGGGGCCTTGTGTTTCGCAAAGCGTGCCTGCTGATGTTGCAGAACATCTTGGATTTCAGACTGCAGTACTCTTAGCTTAAAATAATGGTATGCAGCATGTTTATAGCTCGGAGCACCTTCAGGGGCGGCGACTACCCCTGATTTTGTGATGTATTTGTCCTCTAACAAGGATGGAAACTCGGTACTAATCGCTTGATCGTTGATGCCAAATGGGCGACCAACACAACAGCTGACTAGGCGGTCAAAGCTATACACACACCACCATAGTCGCCGGCGGAGATCACGCACCCATTCTCGACGTCCTCGTTCACGGGTATCTATATGCGCCCTGCCCGAGTCTACAACCTTCACATGTGGGTGGCCAAGACTATCGCCCCCAGGCGAATCGATGCCGGTGCCATCTTCGTAATGTAAACCAAGGTCCACTGCCAGTCGCATCGCGACACCAACAATGTACCAAAGACCAGGCGCAACAGGCCGTAAAAGAGCGAAACTGGCGAGAAGAAGAACCGCCTGTAGCTCCTCCAACGCTCCAGATCCGTCCCCCGTTGAAGAAGAAGTACCTACAAAAGATTCTAGGTGGATAATGGCCGAGGCATGGTACTCCTCAGGTTGATATTGATGGCTTGACAGCCGAGGTCTCTTAGATGAGGATGAGGGTGAACGTTCACGACCATTCCCTTTGTCATCGCCCGATGATTTGTCTTCGAAAATTATGCCAGCGCCAATGGCGAACACAATGTTAAGCATGTAAAGACTGCGAGGGGAGCGGCCTTTTTCATCCACCGAGTAGGTGCGGTCAAGTAATTCCATGAAGTCAGTCCGGTGTAGAATGGGGATCTGCGGGTTGGCATGTTCAAAGTATAGGCCGGCTAGTCTCTCGGCCAATTCACGATCAGGAAAAGCTGCGCATTTCATCATAGGTCTCGTCTGTAAGCCAAAGAACGAATCTCGCATAGTGCTCCCAGCCGTACCCGTTGCGCTATGGGGTAAGCGTTCACTTGGGCGCATAGAACCTCGCTCCGACGTATTCCCAGGCACAGAACTTTTCACTGCGGCAAACACGACCCTCGCGAAAGAAATCCCAGACGTCGACCCAAGATAACGAGGGTCGGATGTTCCCTGAACAGACACCATGCCAATATTCGAGACCAAGTTATGTATCCGCCAACTATCCTCTTTTTCAGGACCCGAGTTGCCCTCTGTAGCTTGTCCATTCTCTTTATTTTTATTTGTCCTGGAAGCGGAGCTTTCCTTCTTCATTCGCGTTAATTTGTCATTACCATCCAGTGCCGCTATCTCAGCTCCGGCCGAGCTGTCCGGACCGGCTGCGTGTGTATGAACAGGATCGTACCCCGCCTCTGCCTTGATCGCTTCTTCTTCATCAAAAGCCACGGCCCCTTTGAACTCAATCTGGTTATCCACCAGGACCTTCTCCAAGTACGCCACGCGAGCCTCTAGAAAGAAAACATAACTTCGGGGTATTTCTCTCTTAGTGATCGGATCATATCCGACACACCGAACGCCAGCTTTTTCGCAAGACTGACACCGAGGTAGTCGTTGATCACAGCGGTTCTTGCGCAGGCGACATCGGTTACAGGCGGATACATTACGGAACGACGAGTTCGAGGCGGAGGAGGCGGAGGGAGGATTTGTCTGCTGTGGTCGCGCCGATGGCTCCGGTTTGCCCGACGAGGACTCAGCGGATGGGTGCGGTCGTTTCCTCCCTATAGAGGTCGGTGAGACCGGTGAGGTAGGATTTAGCATAACGGAAAAGGCACGACTAGAAGCGCAAGTGAACGACCATGTCTCGGAGTCGGACTTCTATCACAGGTCGAGTCAAGCGGGGAGCTCATATATCGTAAACTCAGGGACACATTAGCATTCATGTTAGACCATACACAGATCTTTGTATTTTATTTAATTTTTATTTAAAGATGAAAATCCCTCCTCGTCGAGTGACTTGATTTTTCAAAAGCGAAAGGTTTGGTCGACGTCAGGAAAGCGTCTCCTCAGTTTGAACCGCGATCCGCGGGCTTTGTTAATTTCCGGGATTGAAGGCCTGAACAGTTACAGCTCATGACGGAGATGGCCCGCCACCAACACCGGTATTCTTATTTATCGAGGCAAGGCCTCAACAACTGATACTAAATGTGAGTGAATTGGGAAAAAAAAAAAAAAAAAAAAAAAAAAAAAAAAAAAAAAAAAAAAAAAAAAGGCACGATAGACGAACCTGGCGGAGTCGTGACAAAAAAGTCAAGAAATCCCGTATCTCCGCTTAGAACAATTACAAACTAATCCATGATACAATACTAGTGATGTCGGTATAGACCATGTAAAGCTGGGGTGCCGAGGGAACTGAACTAGATAAATAATGGTTGTAGCATTCAACCACAGTTGAGGATTTTCAGGGAGAAACCATTGCTCTATGGCTCTTCAAGATTGAATGATTTTATTCTTGTATTAATTAGTACAGTATGTCAGCTTTTCTCAAAACCAGATGGGACATGATTGCAGGTGTATATGTCTCCAAGGTGTAAACCCTCGGCTGAGAAACAACCCATCAATGACCGTACGGTAACTAGTCCTGACACGTGATTCTTGTAATCTAAGATCTAAGATTGACAATTGGCTACTGATAAGAGTAAATCCATCAGTGTGTCATTACAAGGCTCATTGTATGGGTCTTAGAATTTATCTTGTGGAGTAACAAGGGAAATAAAAGAAGATAATAACATTACTTGGCATCAACATAGTCAACTTGTTGACATGCCATTGTTTAACCT
The DNA here is from genome assembly GCA_009193465.1 of Aspergillus avenaceus. NCBI lineage: Eukaryota > Fungi > Ascomycota > Eurotiomycetes > Eurotiales > Aspergillaceae > Aspergillus > Aspergillus avenaceus. The sequence goes on from ML742462.1 coordinate 14,132, forward strand.
CTTAAACTAGTTAGTGATAGCACTGACAAGGGATTTTGAATTAGTACATACATTTCCCCTCAGTCAACAAGCTATGCTACAAAAGAACTGTGATGGAATAAATCCGATTAATCCGGTTGGGGTATAGCTTTCCCGTCAAAACCCTGTCTTTTTATTGACCCTGTCCTAGTCCCTCGAGGGCATTAATGTTGTCTTTTAATAGATTTAGAGACTATATCTCTTTCCCACTATAGTATATGTGTTACATGACTCAAGCAGAGGAATGATAGTCTTACTAGTTGATTTGTATAATTTTATGAGTAGTATCAAGCCTATATGTATACACGTTCTTTTCCTGATCCGTACTGAAAAATCAATTGACCCTATTTTTCTTTTTCTAAAAAACATAATACTTCTAAAGCACTTACTTCGGTCTGAGGATATAAGGGGAAATAAGGTCAAAGGCATACACCTTTGAGACGATGCAACTAACCCACTTCCACCTGTCTTCAAATATACCATAGTACCTCAAACGACACACATGAGGATGGGAACAGCATATATGGACAGAAGATATACACAATCAAGCGAATGGGGGGAGTGGGAATGGTAAATTCAATCCAGACAAATGGAATCATCAGGGTCAACCTTTTTCAACTCACTCTGAATGTGGAAAGAAAATTTTAATCCGCATTGAACTCACCTCCGCCGACTACACGCAGGGGATTATGTATCATGAAGGTACACTGCAGATTATGTAAGGTACAACAAAGTACGATGAAAGAGGGGAAGAACCGTTGACCATGCAGTCCCTAGTCGTAGGCGGGGCTCAGGGTGAAACTATTCGCAAGCTTATAGAAATCCTTTACAACGGCAGGCCAAGAGAGTCAATCAATAATTGAAGTATTCAGGTGAAGTGTTTTATCCACCTTTTTTGAAAATAGATTTTGCGCTGAAACGAGCTGGATATATGGTAATGACAAAAAGCCTCCCCGATGCATCATGATATAGCGAATGCTGAAACAATGCCACA
>ML742463.1:0-15105 GCA_009193465.1 Aspergillus avenaceus
CTTTCTTTCTTCCCCTCCCTTATTCATTGATTCATTGACAGAACGGAACCAAGACAAAAGTACCATACATACGGAGGGAAAGGGAATAGATGGGGCTGTGCTGCAACTCTGATTGAATGTGAGAAGCATAGAGCCAGTATGTTTTCTGGAGTAGCGTAATGCACATCGAGCATCGAAATAATTAAGATTGCCCGTGATCACGATGACTAAAAAACCCACGAAGTCTATAGGATCTGTCATACATCCATGGTTAACCAATCATTCATTAATGACTCATTTCCTTTCCAACAGTTTTATTTATTTATTTATTTATTTTTTCTTCTTCTCCAGCCTGTTCATTCTTTCAAACATGACTCTTTCCCTGTGTACATGACATTGAAAGATGTACGGCTACAGAGACTACGTACATACATCCCGTAGTCGGGCAGCCTGCAGCAACTCATTGAAGAAACAAAAAGTCTGTCGAGCTTCTCTTCCTGGAATTTAGGGCTAGCTGTCAATAAAGCCTCATAATGTTTGTTATTTTATTCAACATTTAAGAAACGCATCAAAGGAGAATAATAATACAAAAAAACTACAGAAAATAATAAACCATCATCATTAAGATATGATTAAGATGAAAAAGAAAAAGAAAATAAATAATCAAATTAAAAGAACAAAAACAACTCCACTTCGGGAATTGAGTCCCCGGGATTCGTCAGCTAAAGGCCAAAAGGAGTAAATAGCTAGTCAAGAAGCTAGTTACTTCATTGGGTATGCTTTCGGAACGGGTACGACAGCACTGAAGCAGGGGAGAGTAAAAGTGAGAGAGAGAGAGAGAGAGAGGGGAAGAAGAAAGGGAAGGAAAAAAAAAAAGTCTCTAAAACATGTAAGGGGGGGTTATCTCACGCGTGGTATGTGATTGGCATCAAAAGGGAAAGGGAACAACCGAGTGGACAAACGGCTTGAGAGATAAAAAAGAAAATATGAACAAACATACACGTATAACAGTGTGGCTGTGCCTGTAAGGATGAAGGTTTTTTATTCCTTTTCAAAACGAGAAGGAAAAAAAAGTGCCATCAAAACACCAGAAGAAAAAAGAAAGGAAGATTAACCAAATAACCAATGGAGAAAAATAAAATAAAATAAAATAAAATAAGCCAAAAAAGGTTAGATCTTTGTTCTTGCTGGGGTAAAGAATTATGATCCCCGGGCTTCCAGCTCTGGCCCTCTCTCTCTCTCTCTCTCTCTCTCTCTCTCTCTTCCTTATTCTCTCACACTCGCGCTGCACATCACTCCCACTCACCGAGTTCCCTAATCTTAAATTTACACTTAGGGACTCGTCATTGGATCGACCATCCCACCCAGTATCGTGGGGAAAAAAAAGAAAAGAAAAAAAAAAAAATAAGCAAGCATTGTCATCATTGGTAGCCCTGGACAATTGTAGCCCAATTTCTTTCCAAGGTTCTGGATCCCTATGGCCCTTGAATACTTGCAGAAATTATACCCTTTACATTGGACTTATTGTATGTACATACATAACCTACCGAACTAGAGTATGTCTATAGACCGTCTAGACAGTGGACACAATGGACATAGGAGGTAATTGAGAGTTAGAGAAAGAGAGAAAGAGGAACGACAATAACCGAGAGACATCCACATCTTGGAAATTGTTGTCGCAAACCTTAACGGACGAACGCCAACTTTATTCGCAAACCATTCAGTCAAACCGGTGTCAAAACGGTCGATCCCCTGTTTATCCAGACTCGTGTTTCTTTTCTCCTCTCAAGATAGCCTTTTATTTCTTTTCTTTTTTTTCCCCCCCTCTTTTCTTTTCTCTCTCGAATCATCATTGGAGAAATTTTTATTTTATTTTATTTTATTTTTTTCCGCGGACTCACTGAAGAAAATCCTCTGAATGAGATTCTGCAATCTTACAGTTTTTTTTTTTTTACTCATTACTATTAATAACAGGATCCCGGGACTTACCTATGCATCCAAAGAGTGTGATCCCTCACTTTCTATTTTCCCCTTTTAATCTTTCATCTTGACAGATGTCCTGATGCCCCCCCCCTAACCTTCCTCTGCACCTAATGACTAGTTACGAACCAGAGACTTTCTGCTCCCATTCCCGCACTTGGTTTTCGAGGCCAGGTGCATACCATTCGGTCCAATCATCACCAAATGACCAATTGACCGTTTGGGAGAGGAGGGGAACAAAAAGAGAATGAAAATATGGCTACTGGCATATAGACCCATGTACATACTTTCTTACGGGAAGATCCATTTACCTAAATTTACCCATTTCTGCGGTAGTGGGATGTCTATCATTCGCGTGCTGGTTAAAAAAAAAAAAAAATAAAATAAAATAAGAAAAATGGAAAAAGGAATATCTCCCATGAGCACAAAACGCTGCAATCGACAGAAAATTCTTGCTAAGTCAGATCCATCATGGAGAAGAAAATATAGAAGGAAAAGAGAGAAAAAGAAAAAAAAAAAAACAAACGCGTACACACCATGAAATGCCACCAACAAAGCCTAGTCACTGAAACATGACGCGCATGCTACCTAAACCCATTATTCCACTGAGGGACTTGAATGGATCGGTGTGTATACAATCGTAGATCAACCGCCCCGAAACACACATAGTCATCAGATTAGACGAGAATCTGACATAATATGGCTAGTACGGCAAGGGTGAGTCAAGAAAAAGGGAAAAAGATATAAAAAATAAATAAAACCCGAAAATTCAATCTATAAATAACGAGGTTGTTTCAGATCAAATTATAGGGAAGCAAATAATAATAAAAAAAAAAAAAGATCTCACGATCTGCCAAACTATTGCGCTAGGGTATCATATACAAAGACATTAAAGAAGGATAGGGGTGTGGGCGCCAGTGGTCATACCGGGTGTCAAACACGCTTTGAGCCCCAGGTTAGTCCGTCAAAGTGGGTTTTGGTAGCCACCAGATGCACTGAAAGGCATGGTTGGTGCCATAGCTCCTTGGCAGGCATAACCATCCACCCCCGTAGTTGACAGGTATTGAGGGTCATAGGTGGGCTGTATGTCCGTGGGGGACATCGAAAAACTATACGACTCTTGTAATACACCCATATTCTGATTCGAGACCCGCGGTCGTGGACCGGCGTTGAAGGGTGGCGGATATGTCACCGAATTCTGATGCATAGGCATGAGCCGTGACTGGTCCATACCTCCTCCCGGCTGCAGCACCCCCTGTGCACGATACTCATCGTATGGATCCATTGACTCTGGTTCGTCGGAGATGAACCCGCCCGACACACTGGTAAAGTGGGGGAGTCCGGTGGAGGTGAAAGGCATCTCGAGCCCATCGGATCGCCCAACGTCACAGCCTATGTAGGGTGCCTGCGTGTAGCCCACCGACATATCCGTCCCATCTGGGACACCGTTGAGGCCCGGCGTATAATCGGTGGTTCCGGGGACAGATTCCGGACCGGACCCGATGCCTCCCTTGTTAGTAGAGGTAGGTCCTTGGTTGGATGATAGATCGCGTTCGTTGACAAGGGCCAATACAGGCATAGCAATCTGCTCCATATGTTTGGCCAAATGCACTGTAAGCTTTTTCCAACTGCTGCAGATGTTTCCGCAGAACCGGCAAGGCTCCTCCTTGGGCCCCTTGGGGTTATCGTGTCGACATCGCTCCACAAGATCCCAGAGTTGTTCGATGTCGCGCTCACGTTGCATCTCTTCCAGGATCTCGGGTGTGATAGTATCCTGGTGCTTGGAAGATCCTTTGGCTTTGGATTTTTTGACCTTGGGCTCCGGCATTTTATGCTCACGAACAAGATGTTGTACAAAATTGTCTTTCCGAAAACATGTGTGGTTGCAGTCTGGTTCAGAGCAAGTCCACCACTCCAACTGTCTATGTCGCTCGCTCTCGTGTCGCACCCAATCAGCCTTTCGCTTGAATGACTTGGGTTCATTGCAATCAGGGAATGTGCATGTGAATGGCTGCACATCCTCATGCACGTGTTTTGTCCAATCTGATGGCTTTTGGAATTTTTTCACCTGAAAGCATATTGAACATTCAAACTCAGCTGGTAACCTCTTGACAGGCGGTAAGGGAACCCCCGCAGGGAACTGTGCCGCGGTAACGGCACTCTCTCCGAGACCTTGAGGATCGTCGCCCGTCTCACCATGCCCTGTGATTTGGAATTGAGTATGTGGAACTTCCGAGTCCCGTGGGCCTGCCTGAGGTGCCAGTAGTTTAGCCTCGCCGCCTTGAGCAAAGCAATGTGAACCTGAAGCACATTTCTTATAGCCAACAGCACATGTGTGGTTGAACTTGCTTTCCACCAACTTCTTGTAGCGGCGAATTTGCTCATTCGCAAAACGATCCACCAATACCGAATCTAATCGTGGATTTAGCTGGACAATCTGGGTTTTGAAGCCCTCTAGCGTAGGCACGGGCAGACGTGATTGAATCGTGAAGTCCATTTTCAGCGGTTGATCATCAACCATGTCGCCATCGTTCCCATCTGTCTCTATGGCTCCACGCCCTAGATGTGATCCGCCCGCCTGCGTGTTACGTGTTTCGGAAGGCAAGGGCGAATAAGCGATGTTGCCGACCGGTGGTCCACCGTGGCTCGTCATTAGATCGATGAGCCCGGGTGTTGTGGGCCTCGGGATTTCACTTCTGCTTCTCCCACGAACCTTAAAAGAAGACCATGGGTTCGTCGTTGAGCTCGGTGATGCTGCCTTGAGGGTATTCTTACCCCCTACGGCAGCCAAATGACCGGTTATTGCCATGACGGCGCCCCCAGTGCTCAAACTGGGGGACCTGGAAGATCGGGGGGATAGCCCAAGGCTCAATTTACGATGTGGAAAACTGTTCTTCCTCTGATGGGAGCTTTTATTACCATCAATCCTGTTGGCCTCACTAGATCCGGGCACTGAAATAGAAAGATCTGATAAGTTTCGCTTTAGATTATTTGATGGCTTCAGGTTATTAGGCGACTTTCTCTGCAATAACTTGAGAAAACTGGGTCGTCTCTCGTGCTTGCCCTTATCATTGCTGATAGACAAGTTCTCAAAGGAGCCCCCAGCACCAATGAGACTGTTTACTTCCGCATCACTCCGGCGTCGGGTGCCCCAGGTTGCTGCACGTGAAATGGTATCTAAATCCCTCGCACGTCTTTCGTATTCAACCATTGCTGCCGTAGAACTGGCAGGTTGCGTTCGTTCTGTTTCAGGTGCAGGGCCGGATTTGAGATCGCGCCATGGAGGGCGGCCCAAAAATTGATGAGGTGATGGCTCCTCTTCAGGGCTTGGATACTCGACGACAGATGGCTTGTCTAGAGTCTCAGTAGCCCATCGCGCTTCATTCACACTGGCTGCAGGGGAGTTTGCTTGGCTCCCTTCATCATCTGATCCCTGGTCGCTGTATTCATCCTCGCTATCCGCAGCAACCAAAATCCCAGGACCGGGGATAACAGTGGAGTGCAGGCTAAAATAGTCCTGTTGAAGAGAAGGATCGCCAGTACTCTTCGCTCTCCGGCGGTTGCGCGTTTGGTCCTTGCGGCCCCGTCGAGAGGGACAGTCGTCCCCCGCCTCACTATTCGCCACGCTTTCGGTCCAAGACCTGATGTCTTGATTCTTCTCCTCTAATTGCCGTTGCAGGTTCAGCTCATGCGGGCTTGGTACATAGACCTCTTCTCGAGCCTGTGGGCTGAGACCGGCATGACCGGTAGTTGTATCCGGTATCCATGAGCCATCAGGTGCCCGCAAAACAGATTGGTTAGAGCCAAGATATCCACTCTTGTCCAAACATTCATCCTCCGAATCACTCGAATGACCCCCAGGCGAAAGATGCGTGGATGAGTGGCTTGGCCGCCGCATTTCCCTAACAGGCGAATCCCCTCGGGAATAACTCTCGATCTTGACAATAGGGCTTCTGGCTCTGGGAGAAGTCAGATCGCCGGGAACCTCCAGGCTGTCGCTAGGGGTAGTAGTAATGAGGGTGAGTGCGCGTGGATGGTTTGCCGTGGTGGTGGAACCCGCTTGGCTTTTGACACTGGCTATATCAGAGACGCTCGATTTGTTGGTAAGATTGGGAGTAAGCAGTTGGGATGGGTCCATGGTAGTTTGCGGTGAGACAAAATCGTTCGTGTCCAAGGCTGCGTGGTGTATATCAAAATGCGAGCTGTTATTATGCTGCCAACCGTTGGACTCGGTATTGATATCAAGACTAAAGGCCGTCGATAAGTAGTCGGCGCTTGGGGACGTGTGAACACTCAAATCGCTGGAAAGATCATCCGTCGGACTGAGAAACTCAGAATATGAAGCTGGATGGCTGTGTCCATGAGACTCCATAGGGGACGAGGAGGCATCCTGTGCGCCGTGGTCCTCGCCGTTCACAGGAGTTAGCCTGATTGCCGACGATCTGAAGGATGCTACTTCGGGATCTAGCTGGGTGGAAAGGTAAGGGTCGGGGAAAGGCGTATCGTGAAATTTCGTATGGGTAGGAGAGTCGTTTGGGACAAACTGCGGCGAAAGCGTCGACATGGCGGTCAATTAACAATCCAGGCCTCTTCTCCACAATGGACACAGACAAGGAAGCAAGGAAGACCGAAACGATCTTCTTTCAAATGACACTTTCCGGGCGCGTTGCGGATATTTCCGGGCTTGTCGAGTAAAGCTCACAGAAGGAACGGGAGGACCTGATAAAGCATGTCTCAAAATATCGGATCAAGAATAGTATATCTGACTGTAAAGTGGGACGATAACCAAGAAAGGTGAATTAAGTGTATGTGGTAAGTATCCGAGTGGAGGATCCAGCAGCCGCAGTCACGCGCTTTTAATTCAGACGACCTGAGGAATCATTCCGCAAGCGCTCTTAATTGCAATTGAGTTCATGCCCCGGAAAGCGAGTGACTTCGAGAGATTGAGAAATATGTTATGTATGTAGACGAGAGCGACAGTCACGGACAACCCAGGAATAGTTTAGTAAAATGGAATAAGGAATAGGAATAAAAATAGAAAAAAAAAAGATAAAATAAAATAAAAGACAGTGAATAATTTAAGGGCAAAAAAAAAAAAAAAACAGAAAAGGGTAAGAAGTTTAATTCACGGTGGTACTGAAGAAAAGGTGGGTTCAAAGTTTGGAAGGAGAACCAAGGAAGTGGGGGAGCAGGAATTAGATAAATAGTGAAAAGAATAAGCGTCAGGGCGCCTCGTAGGGCAGTATTGTGGACAAGACAAGCGGAAGGGAGGATAAAGAAGGTTGGAGGGGAATGCTGCCCGGGGAATTTAATTAGAGAAGCTTCTGTTTAGTATTGAAACTATACAAACGGAGAAAATTAAAAAAAAAAAAAAATAGAAAACAAGTAGGGAATGAGAAGAGGGGCAAGGCACGAGCCAGATAAGGGGAGTCAGAAAGCAATGAAAATGTTAATCTGAAAAAAGAAAAGAAACGGGGGAGAATTTCTCAATCAACGCAGTAAATTCCAGAGCAGTTGTAATAGAAGAGAATGGAGGAAGGCAGAAGATGGGAAAAGATGCCTTGCGGCTGAAATGGAACTGAGCCACACATGAACAGGGGAGAAATAATAATAATAATAATAATAATAATAAGAGGAATTCAAGGAGAAAGAAAGCAAGCGGGGAGAGAGTGAGAGGGAAAGAAAGAGAAGGAGAAAGCGAACGTCATGTGTGTCCCAAGAGCCTCTTTTTATTTTTATTATTTTTATTTATTTTTTTGCTCTCTCTTTTATTTCGGAACATAAATTCTCGAGTATGTAACTGTACATAACACATAAAGTTGTATATCATTTTTTATTACTAGACCAATGTATAAAAAAAAAAGGAAAGAAAAAGAATGATTGTAATACTGTATCTCATTCACTATTTGAATCATCTATATAAGAAAAAAGATGACCGTATTTGTCTCCTTTCCTTGATTAAAATTGTAAAGAGAAGGATTAATTTCGCAACAGCTATGGAGTCATGCTGAACAGGCACCGGCGTTAGACAATAGGTGGGCGCGTGGTTGACCAGTGAGGGACAAGTGGGGTTGATTCCCATTCGTCGGATTGGAGTTTGATTATTTATCTCTGGACTTGAGGGGGGGAACTGGAATGTTACGGTGCTGATTGGACTGTGATTGTCTTGATCAATTACAGCGTACAATTGATTTTACCTCTTCTCCCCTTGTTTTTCTGAATCATTTTTTTTACAATCTTGTTTTATTTTGTATTTATAATTGGTCAAAGTATAGAAACATTTTCTATGTTTATTTTTCTAAACAACAATAATCATAGATGCTGAGTGCAATGTAGTTTGTGCAGTAACTCCATGCAAGAAACCGTCAGGGTCAATCCGGCCCCATTAATGTTCTAAATTCAGCACAAAATGCTGATCTTGAGCAAAAAGCAGCCAGTCTGTAATCAAGATCCGGAGATTGAGCGCCTTCACTGCATGAGCCATGACATTGTTCGTATAGTATGATTTTATCAATTGTAAGATAGCCATTTCAATTAAAATAAGTATCTCTAAAAATAATAGTGAATATACTCCTTCTACATTGTATATATATACTCCGAAGAAGAAGAAGAAGATGTTTGCGAACGGGTCGATTCCATGGTTCTCTGGGAAGACTAGGCATGTTCGGCTGGCCAAGTCCTCCGCTTCTTTTCTTCCTTCCCCCCACAAGCAGGGTCACATTTCGGGCACGGTGGATTTTGCCCACCATCTTCTTTTCTACGAAATAACCCTAGATATCGATTGTAAAGTTAATCTGCCACGGATGATTACTTTTTTTTTTTTTTTTTTTTTTTTTCCCCTCTCTTCTTCAGAAAATCTAAACTGAGCCAGTCTCCACTGAAAACTTTTAACCTTACCTTATGGTACGGTACCTTACCTGAACATCAACTTGAACTACCAGACATCAGGGACCCAATCAGATGTGATATCTCGTGTTGGGTGGGTTAGTCATGCACAGTCAGCCCTGCCTGAGGCTGTGCATCATTTCCAAGTTGCAAATCCCTGAATGCAAAAGGCAAGTTTGATGTCGGAATAAGCTTCGAAAACCAGATCGGGTTATGTTCTTCTCTCCCTCTTGGGGATAGTCTGACATCATGAGAAGTGGCTGTGCCCCTTCCCTGAAGGTCTATCAGCGGTCACGGCGCAGGACAATGGTTTAACTAAAGGCACAGTCAGTCGCCATGCTTGAATAAAAAAAATCTCGCAACAGCCTTGACTAAAAATAGATTCAAGCGGAGTCTCAGATTATTCTGATCACTGGCTATCATCGGAAGCAAGGGAAGAAAACTCCTCTTCATCACTGACATCACATGCATTAGAAAATAAAATGGTCATCTCGATGAGCGTACATCGTCAGAATAATACACATCAAGAAAGTCGGAAGGTCGCACTCCGCAGGAGTAGCATCTGTTCGAGTGAAAGTGTCAGGGGATTAGATAATGGTAAAGAGCCATCAGAGAAGAGAACAGCGGGCATGTGAAGTTAAGTCAACACGCTCAAAATTCCACCCAAATCCCAAGGTCCAGATAGTAAAGAAACAGAAAAAAAAAAATAATAATAAAATGTAAAAGGAAAGAAAACCCGACTCAAACACGGAGATTGGGAACGTGAATGAAGAGGGGGAAAAGTGAACAAAACAAACCAACTCAGAACCCTTGATGAAAAACTACCTCATCACACCACAACGTACGATAAAGCCCTTGACCGGCAAAATGACTTGGCTCCTGCCGCAAGCTGGCCGCCAACGGGGATCTATACACCTCAGTCTCCACACTAATGGGGCATTTGCCCTCTAGTATGCTCTACCCAGTTTACAGACTGTCCATACTTCCTTTGCCACGTCTATGTGAGGTGGACTTTCCGTCAGAGGGAGTAGAGTCTCTGGATTTGCTCCGAGGCCACTCTTCTCCACTCAAAGAGTCAGTAGATCTTCGGGCAAGCTCTTGGCGTCGGGCCATTACAACGGGGGAGTCGGAGTATAGGACGCTGCCATGACTATAAGTACAGTGGTTGGCCTTCTCCTCGTCCTCCGCGAAGTCTTCGTGTGCTGCCTCTCGAATAATCCGAGGGAAAGTCCGCAGAATGACATGACGAGTAGGGTCCTCCTTGGAACCCACGCAGCCCTCCTTTGGAGTTCCGTACTCTTCCCAGTCTTCGTTGGATGTACCTTCCGAATCAGGGGCCGGGAAAGAGGCCATAATGAGCTCCCGTTCAACACGAGCCAGTCTCCATGTTTCAGCCGCAAGCTTGACGATCTTCCGTACGCTAGTGTAAAGGGAATCAAGGTGTTTTGGGTCAGCAAAGTGCTTCAGATGGTCGATGATCTCCTCGACAATCACGGAGGCCACGACGTTGATCGATTCCTTGGCATCGGATGTTGTGTACGCGGCTTTCAGTGTCTGTTGTCTCCAGAAGGCTTCGCGCCTTACGGACTTGCGGCGAATGTCTATCGAAAGCATCTGGAAAAATGTATCCGCTTTACCATACCTCTTGCCCAATGAGAAAAGGAAAGGCTGGAACATTCGATATGTCAACGTCTTTGAGACGATATGCTGCACGTATGCAGAACGCAGGTCGCGCGAAGCCGTGGTATTATCAAGGAAAGACGGCAGCTCCTGAGGTATCTTTGACAGTACATCCCTGGGAGGATCAATTGGAAGGTACGCAAAGTGTTCCTTAGAAAGAGTGACAATAAGACGGGAAAGCTGGCCGAAGCAGTCCAAACTAGATTATAGAATTCTTATCAGAGCAGGTACATTTAAAATTATTGACATCTCATAACCATCGTCACCATCACAGTCATAGTTCTATAAAGAAATAAAGACAAAGGAAAGTCAAAATGAGCGGACGCAGTTCTGATCTGAACAGACAACAGTATCACAGAAGACAGTCTGGATAAGAAGGAAGCAAACAAAGGAAATTTTTGAAAAGAAAGTCGGTACTAAAAACACATTCTCGATGCACTAGGTCACTTACAAGAATGGATCACCCTTTGTGCTCTTGAGGTCAGTAGCTTCTCCAAGGCTGTGGAGGGTCTTTTTCAACCTGTCGCAATCATTGCCCAGGTTGCCAATGGTGAGGCGCATGTTGTCAACTGCCACCTGCACTTGTTGTTCTTTGTGGACATTGTCCTCTTCCACCTTTTGCTTTTCATACTCGCAATGGGCGAGCTCCTCACATTTTTCGGTGATCCGCTGTTCCAACTCGATTCTCTCGTCAGTCCAGCGTCTCTCCATGTCAGCCACTTTATTTGCGTGGTTGTTGTTGAGCTCTTCAACTTCGTTGGCATGTTGCACGCGAGTGTCCTCCAGCTCCTTATGTTTGTTCTCAAGATCAGTCTGTGTGGACTCCAGCTCCTTGTGCGTGTTCTCGAGATTAGTCTGTGTGGACTCCAGTTCCACCACCTTCTCATCGAATTGTCCCTGCAAGGTGTCATGTGCCTCTTGCATCTGTTGCTTCTGATTCTCGTAGTCGGCTCTCATTGAGTCTTGTTGGTCAAGCAACTCCTTCTCGCGAGCGGCCAAAGCCTCTGCTGCAGCTCGTTCATCCTCCGCCTTGATCTCCTCAAACGACTCGGTGAGTTCACGTTTCTGTGTAGCAAGACACTCCTCCTTGTCTTGCTCGCGTCTCACCAGTTCCTGCTCATGAGCCTCTTGGGCGTCCTTCATGTTGGTGTTCAAAGTCTTGACCTCATCTTCAAGGTCATGCTTTGTTTGTGTCAGCTCCGCATTGGACTTTTCAGATTCCTCGAGTCTTTCTGCAAAGTCTTTGCGCTTTTCGTCGGTGTTTGCAAGCTCCATACGAAGCTCATTGATTGAATTCTTCAACTTTGTGGATTCCTCTGCCGCCTCATGGGCAGCCTTCCTCATCTGGTTCTGAAGAGCATCGATATAGAAGTTCTTCTGCATTATCTCCTGCTCATGCTGAGTCTTCGTCTGCTCAAATTCAGCCTCTCGGGCTTGCAATTTGTGCTTCGTATTCTTGTAGCTGCTTAGCAGACGGTTGATATCTGGGATGGCATCCTGGATACGCTGCAGAAGCTCAATTGGCTCTTCAGGCTGATGAGAATCTGGGGGGGACATCATTCCCCTGTGATGTCCATTTTGATGGACACCGTTGAAGCCATTGCCGTTAAAACCATTGCCGTTAAAACCATTGCCATTAAAGCCATTGCCATTGAAGCCATTCCCATTGGCATAGGATGGCATAGTCAAATCTCGCAAATGCCGATAGGCTGTTGCGGTGCTCGGCTCCATGGCACTTGGGTGAGGTTGCGCAGCAGGAGGATACCAAGCATACTGAGGCATAAACCCGGCCGTGCTCATGACAGGGGAGTAAGCTGTAGGATAGCTTGCTACGCTAGGAGCAGTACTTGGAGCATTACTTGAAGTACTCGGAGGTGGCATGGGGGCCATTTGTGGCGGTGCCGGCGGCGTTGCGTGAGGCGTCGTGTGCGGAGATAGCACGGGTGACATATAAGCGTTGCGTGCAAGAGGGCTGGTGAATTTTGGTGAGGCGGACTTCTGAACTGGGGAAACGACTTTCTGCAACGGCGTTACAGTTTTCGATACAGGAGAGGCCATCTTCTGAGGGGTAGGATTCTGTGGCATGGGATAAGCTTCCTGATATATGGAAGAAGATACCGAGGGTGCAGCAGGATGGAAATCTTCCAGAGAAGGCTCTGCTTCCTGAGGCGGCGAAACAGGTTCAGCCATCGGTGGAGCTGCCTGAGGTACAGGCGAAGTGGGTTTGGGTGCAGGTGAAGCGTCCCTAGGAACAGGAGAGGCAGGTTTGGTGATGGGTGAGACCGCTTTGAGAGTAGGAGAGTTAGGCTTGGATACAGGTGTGGTAGTTTCGTGGGCGGGTGGTGCAGATGTGTTTTCTGAAGAGGGGTCAAGTACAGGGGGTGCGTGTGCTTCAGTATCTGGTGCGTCCGTCTTTGTCGGAGATGTAACCTCAGCGAATTGGGCCTCAGTAGCCGACGGAATCTCTACAGACGACGTTGTAGTAGGATCTGTTGAGAACAACGGTGTCTGTGGTGCTGTCACTGGAGTGGGCTCTGAGGGTTCGACAGTCCGCCCATTCACGATTTCAAGATTTTCTGGGCTTGTTTCAGCTGCCTCAACAATTTGTTCCGGCGCGCTAGGTGGTTCTTGATGCAAGTCTTGAGGGATCTCCGGGTCCTGGTAGACGTCACTAACGTCTGTCTGCTGACTAGAGGAGGGGCTGGGACCATTCACTTGAGCAGATTTATCCCCGTCAATATTGGCTAGTGGTTCTGGTTGTTGCTCAGGTTCTGGCGCCGTTGGGATTTCCTCACCAATAGGCTGCGGCTGTTCAGGCTCCGCTTCTTGCGTTGGTTCCAACTTTGCCTCTTGGGGTGACTCAGGTGTAACGTCAGGCGCAGTTTCCGTTGCGGCTTCTGGAGCAGACTCGGGTACAGCTTCTGGCGCAGACTCAGACACAGCTTCCGGAGTGACCTCTAGCACGGCTTCTGGAGCAGACTCAGGTATAGCTTCGGGAGTGGTCTCCGGCAGAGCTTCTGGTACAGTCTCTGACACAGGCTCCGGTACAGCCTCTTGTACAGCTTCGGGGGTGACCTCCAGTGCAGACTCTGGTACTGCGTCGGCTGCAGGCTCTTGTGTAGGATCTGCTGCAGATTCTGGCACTGCTTCCGATGTGAGCTCGGCTGGTACCTCTGATTGCAGTGGCTCAGCTTCGACCGCTGCTTCCGGTTGCTCGTGTTGTTGTTCTTCCTGCTGCTCAGATGGTTGATCTTGCAGCGCCTCCAGTTGTTGCTCCGGGGGCCGTTGTTCTGCTTGTTCCTCTTGTGGTTGGTCTAATTGTTGGTCTAATGACTGACCTGTTGTTTGTTCCGAGGTTTGTTCTAGTGGTTGTTCCAAGGGTTGTTCTGAAGTTTCTCCAGTGGATTGTTCTAGGGGTTGTTCTAAGGGTTGTTCTGAGGGTTGATCCGTTGGCTGGTCTGGCTTAGGGTCTAGTGTCTGATCCACCTGTGGCTCAGATAATGGATCAGTTTGTTGTCCTTGCAGCTGGGGTTGAGCTGTGGATGGCTCCTCAGGTGGTTGTTGTTCAAGTTGTTGTTCTTCTTCTTCTGCTGGCTGTGGTTCAGGAATAGAAACAGCAGGTGGAGTTGCCTGGTTCTCTGGCTCCTCTTGGGCCTTAGTCTTCTTATTCTTTTTGTTAACACCGCCCTTCCCCTTTCCTTTCTTGCCTGATGGGGCCATGTTGATAAAAAGTGATGCGTGCCCGAAGTTCCAAAAAGAAAAGAAAACGTGTTACCAGTGGGCTAATAACCCCGTCAGCAAAAACTCAATTGGGTGGGTAGATGGGGTTTGTGAAGCAGTACATTTAGAAATGCGCTCAGCGGCGCCAAAGATATATTCCGATCTGATATGGAGACAGAAGACAAGTCACTTGGGAGGGGCGGAGGGGAAAGGGATACACCGATCACACGACAGATAAGAGGAGGCACCTAAAAAAAAGAAAAAAAAAACGCAAAGGAAATTAAAAAAGAAGTAATGCACACAAAAGAGAATTCGCCCTAGAGCAAGAAAGCCTGGAAGTGGGCGCAAATGGGTGCAAACCACGAAGTCAAGAGAAGCCCGATGGCAAATACGTGCGTTGAACGCAAGCAGACAGTTCTAGCAAGCAAGAATAGATCTCAACTCCGGGGGCCTTTTTATAATGGGAATATTATGGAGGAATCGGATTATTGGGAAATATGAAACGAAGTCAGGAAACAAAATTCTTCAAATATTCTAACCCAAGGAAGCTATTGATTCCAAAACTACGCCCAAAAAAGGAATCCATTATACATTTCCGAAGCATTACATCCAGCCTCAAAGGGGCTGCCTAGGCGAAAAACGGACCGAACCTTCGGATAGTAATTGATACCCATTCAAGAAGCATCAACCTAAGCAGCGAGGGCCAAGGCATCCATTTCGCGCGAGACAAGGGGATACAGAAATGGACTGATGGTCTCACGACTGAAGCAGCGCAGCATCCAATGATTGACGGTAGTGGTCAGCATTGGGCATCAAGTGTGCCGATTCTTTCCAGGGTGGCAGGATGAATATGAATCAAAG
>ML742464.1:0-14865 GCA_009193465.1 Aspergillus avenaceus
TTTTTTTTCTAATTCTCTCTCTCTTCTTCTTTGTCGCTTTGTTTCGTTCTTTTTATTCTTTATTCTATTTTGTTTCCAGTTTTGGTTTTATTTGTTGCATGGGTTTGATGAGGGGAAATATTATGTGTGGTGCTTAGGCGGTTATTTGATTCCGTCTTGGTTGTTGTTTGTCGTGGCCGCCTTTTGGACCCTCTCAGGGCTTCGTGTTTTTGAAAACCCTTTCCATTCTCCCCCTCCTCCTCTCAGACCACTTGTTTCATTTACATGACGGGAAGGTTTGTGGGGATCTGACGGGTTGAGCGGTTAGTAGGTGTAAATGTGAATTGATGACCTCATCTTGAACATATACAATTAAATGGGTCTTATTTTATTTACTAATTTGAAATTAATTTTACCTTAATTTATGATTTAATTCTTCCGGTGTAGATTTTTCTCGAATGCAGTGTGTATTGTTTTCTTTGTTGTCCCGAGCATCGTGATCTGTTCTCGGGAGGATAAGTATTCCTTTGAGCTGAAGTGATCTTACCTATTGAGGGGATGTGAGACTAGCGCGATCCTACATACGGCGTAGAAAAAAAAGAAAAATAATAAACAATAAATAAGAGAGAAGAAATAAATTAAACTAGCAAATTTAAGAAGGAATAAATAACTTTTAACTCAACGGCGCTATAATGGGCTGGGCTGGATAGATCACTACCTAGTTCAGCTAAAGTAGTCGGTTTTTCATAGGATCTATGAGGATCGACACCAACAGGCTATTGAGGCTTTCGGAAGGATCTCCCATTTCAAATATCAAAATTGTAGCTCCTGTAGAGTAAATCATGGCCCAGTGCATGTCATATAATGTCTCAGAACTTGTTGATTGACTGAATAGAGAATCACGTGAGTACTGTACACGAAGTCGAGAATGATGACTCTCGCACGAGTAATGGCATTCCATCTAGAAGTGGGACAGTTCATTCCCGAGATATTTTACGACAGAGGCATGTACAGGCTTCGTGGTATGAATGCGAGCGAATAGAAAGTCGCTCCTAGTTGCCATTCATGTCTCGTCGATAACGAACATTGCGATCCTGGACGCTCATCATTCTTCGGCGATTCAGGGCTGAGACTCGGACCCGAAAGCGTGGAAGATATCCCAAGATAGGGGGGGGCGCGTGAACGACGGAGTCGACCACGCTAGGGGACCACATTTCGCCTAACGAGGAAAAGGGTTAAGGATGCCGGGTGACCCGCTAAAGTTAGTCGGGATACCCGGTGTTAGAAACTTCAATGATTGGGAACCTGCCAGTGGGAATTCACGCGGCAAGCATGGGACGATGTGCTAGTTTAGCGGAAATTTAGCATAATCATGACCGCCTTTTAGTCATTCTTTGATGAAGGGGCTCAATCACAGAGGAATGAAGAAAAAAGCAAAAAAAGAGGGAACAAAAAGGAAAGATCGGCCCACTCAGGTGATGTATCAAGTTATCAAGATCATCGACATCAACTGAAAAGCCGACGGATCAGCATCGGAAAAGCCCCACTTTAACCCATGGAAACTGTGGCTGCCGCCAGGGTGGCTGATGATTTAATTTTTTCCCAATGTGTTGTCCCGAACTAGATGACTCAATTCTTAAGTAAGCCATTCCCGTTTATAGCCTCTGAGCAATTCATGACGGAAGCGGCAAAAGTTTGGAATGGCAAGGATGAAAAGTAAAAAAAAAGAAAAAAAAAAAAAAAAAAAAAAAAAAAAAAAAAAAAAAAAAAACTTTCAAGAAAGGAAAATTAAAACTGTTTTTTGGCCTCTCCCGGAAACGTCTGTACGCTTTCGAAGACAGAGATTCCGTTCATTACATCTCATGTGAATCAGATGCCAGACTAAGCATTCATTGCTTTTATACTTCGTATATGAACCCTCTGAAGAGCCAATGTAGGGTAAATCAGGAAAACAGAAAGACAATATAAATATCATCATATCATCATCTGTATTAACCTGCATGCCAGCTTGGACCGTTTAATTCATTTGGCGCCATGGCCGGGGTATGCAGGCCAGGGTTGACGTACACTCCGTCTGCCAATGCCAGGACTCAGATGTGGAGGGGGGGAAGAGAAATGTTGAAGGAGGGTGGAGGAAAAGAGGGGTTGGCCCGGATATTGGTATAGAGATCCGATAGTTGTTGCTCGCTTCTTACTTTGGAATCATGGGGATTGGACCGTCATTGGAGAATGTACCGCAGAGGGTCCTACTCCATATGTGCGTATTGTCCGGCACAGTCTAAGATATAGAAGGTTAGTAGGGAGTAAAACAAGCCCAGTTTCTGAGATTATTGGGGGCCACTGCAACATTTTGCAGGTGGCCCGGGTGGAGTACGCCTCATGCCTAACTAGGCTGCCGGGAGCTTAGGTAGTTGAGCTTATGGACCATACGCCAGTCATGTATGTCGGTTAGCGACCCACCAACGTAGGCAGGATTTATTGGGTGGCACTTCGTAAATAATGCAATATTTTATTAAATAATAAAAAATAAAAAATGGCACGGGGAAAGAGAGGGTCGGTGTGGGTCTATGTTCCATGGTCCACCCGCAGCCTCTCGGCGAGTCACAACCGGGGGTTCGTGCTACTAGACTTACATCCTGCATCCCTGGAGTTGCTTTTCTGGCTCCGGCGCTTGCATCCTCGTCAGACACTGCCTTGTTTCGGGGCGGTTCGACCCCCATTTGAGACTAAAGAAATTTCTGTTCTACCCGCTCATGATACTTACCTACTCCGTTTTCCTACAGTTTATTATTTCTTTTTTCTTTTTATTTTTTTTTTAGCCCTTTCACTTTTTTTTTTTCTTTCCTCTTCTTTTGGCGAAGTAGACCTGTAGTCTACCCTAATTTTCCCTAATTTTTAATTTGCTACTTATTTTCTACACTAAAAGTCAATGCTGCCATCACAATTTTGATGGCCCGCCCACCAACGCGAGCCTCTGCTCCAGTCAACAGTCGCATCTCTGTCTCTGAAATTCAAAGAAATTAACTTCAAAATAATACAATTTCTTTTTCTAAAAGAAAAAAAATTACAAAAAAAAAAAATTAAGAAAAAAGAATAAAAGTAAATTCTAAATTACTAAATTTACTTGTACTTGGACTTAGTACACATGATGTGACCCTTACGCCTGTCAGATGGTAATAAAGTTAAATCAGTAGAAAAACAAAATTGTGGACCGTGTATAGATGAAGATAATGTTAGCAAAAGAAATCTTAAGAGAACCAAAACACAACAAGGGAACCAAAATGATATTCACAAGAATGTTTGTGCTCATGATCAACTTTTGACATTGGTTGAACTAGGATTAATAAGCTGGAATAAAGATAGAGAGAATGCCATCCTTGTACCGTGTTGTACTTTTTTTAATTTTTATAATTATAATTATAATAATTATTATTTTATTTTTTTATTGTAGTTTTTTTTAAAAATATTTTTTCCTCCTGCATTCAACTGCATTCTCACTTGAGAGTTCCGGGCACCGGAAAATATTAACTGTAAATACCCGCGGACACGACTCCAGATTGTCCCCACCCACTAGACCGTTCCTGGTCGTAAGCTGTCTGTCTTCGGCTTGGCGCCGGACGACCGCCATCTCAGCTTTTTCCGTGCTTTCCTTTGGTTTCGCTCACTGCTCGAGAGCTGCACAACCACTAGCGCCGCTTGGCAATTTTCGCCCTCTACCACCCAGCCCCTCGACCTTTCTCTCCTCTTTCTCTTCTTCCTCTCTCCTCTTTTTCTTCTTTCCCTTTTGCCTTTTTCCTCGTTCCCCCCTGTTTATTGTTTTTATCGTTCCTCATCTGTTTCTGTGCCTTGATTTACACTCCAATTCTATCTTTTCATCCTTCCGTTACCCACTATCCCTTTCTCGGCTATTGGGTAGTACCTTCACCTATACTATCTATTCCTGGCCTGCCGAGACCCTTCCCCCCTTTTCATACCGCGTTCGCATTTCTTACATATTATTGTCTCACTGTGCCAGTCCTTAGCCTTACGTGAGATCTTTTGACTCTGCGCCGTCTGAGCGCTTCCGTCTGCCGCGCTTTCAATTTAACCTCACGGCAGGCGCGTGAGTAGAGCACCGATCGTTAACCCCGAGCGCTTACTGTCCGTACCCGTCGGCCGAAGGGTAGTACTCGTCGCTTCTTGGAATTCTATTGCAAGAAGAGGTGCCCTCGTTTGTCGAACGCCCTGGGCAGTAGTACGCGCGAAAACCTAAGTCGTGTTTTTGCGAGTGCTACAAAGCCGAATTGCATCATTGCGTCGCGAGGTTTATGAGATCAGAAATCACTGCTCGCCGAAACTAGGTTGCACTGTGACGTACTCAATTGTTTCCTCTCACTATGGCTCACACTCAACCGTCGCCTACGGGAGGCGTTACTCCTCACCATGGTCACCTTGCCTCCCACCCGCAGGTCAATGGCCACATCCCTTTGCAGTCGCAAGGACAGAAGGCACCTCCCATGAGCACAGCTCAAAAGATTGCGGCGTTGAATGAACAAGTTTGGCTACAGATTGGTAGGTGAAAGACATTGCGCGTCTGGCAGTACCGGTTATCATGCCACGCAGACAATGCTAACTCGACCTAGGTGGTCTTACCGAGTTGATTGGAGATCTTGAAGGTGCCATGAACGCATACGAGCAAGCCCTGCGGCACAACCAATGGTCCATCCCTGCCATGAATGCGATATCTCTTATTCTACGGACCAAGGAACAATTTCCGAAGGCGATCGAGTTTCTTCAAAATATTCTGAAATTGGATCCAACGAGCGGCGAAACTTGGGGTAGCTTGGGTATGTGACGAATCCCTCAAACGAATTTTGATTTGATAGTTGACAGTTGGATTAGGCCATTGTCATCTAATGATGGACAACCTGCAAGAGGCATACACCTCTTACCAGCAAGCCCTCTATCACTTGCGTGACCCCAAGGTTTGCGTCTCTTGATGCCATTGTACAAACACTGCCTAACTTCCGTTTTGTAGGAACCGAAATTATGGTACGGAATTGGTATTCTCTATGACCGTTATGGCTCCCTTGACCACGCCGAAGAAGCCTTCTCGCAAGTTATGAGAATGGCCCCCGATTTCGAAAAGGCCAACGAGATTTATTTTAGGTTGGGTATAATTTACAAGCAACAGCAGAAGTTTAGAGAGAGTCTGGAGGTATGATAAGTACATCACAATTAGAAATGATGTCGTTTTACTAATAAATTCTCCTAGTGTTTCAAATACATTGTGACCGACCCTCCTCGCCCGCTTACCGAAGAGGACATTTGGTTCCAGATTGGGCATGTTCATGAGCAGCAGAAAGATGTAAGTTATCCTGGACTTTTCAAATAAATGGGTTGGTCGATGCTGACGGCATCCCAGTTTGAGTCTGCACAGCAGGCATATAGACGGGTCTTGGAGCGTGATCCTAACCATGCAAAGGTGTTGCAGCAACTTGGCTGGTTGTATCACCAACAGAGCAACAGCTACACTAGTCAGGAGAGGGCAATTGAATATTTGGAAAAATCGGTTAGCGCAGGTAAGTCATACCATGGACTTTTGTTGCCGATCAAAGTTGCTAACCATCACGATATGGAATAGACAACAGCGATGCGCAAAGTTGGTACCTGCTCGGTCGTTGTTACATGTCGCAAGCCAAGTACCCCAAGGCATACGAGGCCTACCAGCAAGCCGTGTACCGGGACGGGCGCAATCCCACTTTCTGGTGTTCAATCGGTGTTCTTTACTACCAAATCAACCAGTATCGTGATGCATTGGATGCCTACTCTCGTGCCATTCGCTTGAACCCGTATATCTCGGAGGTTTGGTATGATCTTGGAACACTGGTAAGTCGATTCTTTATATCTTTTAATCTATATTCCTATATCTCTACTTGACGGAGTTTTGCTAACACCTTGTCTAGTACGAGTCCTGCAACAACCAGATCGCGGATGCTCTTGATGCGTACGGACGCGCTGCCGATTTGGATCCAAGCAATGTCCACATCAAAGCGCGCTTGCAACTTCTTCAGAGTCAGCTGTCAGGGGCTAACCAAAACAATGCACCGGCCCCTCAACCTCAGGATGTTCACCCTCAAGCCTACCAGGGTCCTGGGGTTAACGGTCCCCCGGCGCCCCAATGGGGAGCCCCGGCACCGACTGGAGGGCCGCCACCTCAGCCCCCCGCTCCTCCAAGGCAGATCGCGGATTGGAACCGTGGCATTAACGAACTTCAATCTCAAGCCCAGGCTCAGGCACAAGCTCAGGCACAGGTGCAGCAGGCCCAAGCTCAGGTCCAAGCGCAAGCTCAAGCGCAAGCTCAGGCTCAAGTCCAGAGTGCGAACGGATTCGACCCTCGTGATGTACTCCGCGGCCCTGCTCTTCAACAGCCAAGCCCGCGACAGGAGCCAGGACGAGGTTTCCCGGATGCGGTGCGTGCTCAGGCTGCAGCGGCTCGTTCCCCGAAGACTGCACTAGCCGGTCCAGGTGTATATGCTCCTGCTCATGCCCTCCCTCAACTTACTAATCCACCTGCGCCATCCCACGAGCGTGTTCCTAGTGGTGCCGGTGTCTTCCCTTCGGCTACTCGAGGACCCTTGCCTCCTGCTCCTGCTGGACCACCCACCGCTCCAGGCGGTCCCAACGGTGCACCCACTCCTGGCGGCACTTTACCTCCTTATGCACGCCCATTTACTCCCCCAGCTGAAATTAGGCCAATTCGTGATGAGCGACCATCGTCGCCTGGTTCCACTTACCCACACCAGCAGTACCACCATGGGCCCAGCGTACCTGTGCAACCCGCCAGTAGCACCGGAATCGCGGGCGGCGCACCAACTCCTCAAAATGCTATCAGTGCAGCCGAGGCTGCTGCACGCGAACGCGAAGATCGTCCTGCATCGGCCATGAAGCGTGGTCGCGAATGGGAGGCTGATACGGCACCGGCAAAAAAGATCGCCAACGAGGAGAGCCGTGCTCGTCTTGACGAACAGCTTCCTCGTCGCGTCACTCCGCCAGGCCGCATGCCTTCTCCCGGTGAGATGCAGCGCCGCAGTTCTTCTGAGATTCGCCGAGAGGACCAACGCCGCATCAATGAAAGCTATCACCCATCTGAGGCGGCTCATCATCCTCCCACCCTACCATCTATTCAGCACATGCCTCAACATGCCTCTGGTTCGAGTCTGCCTCCCATGGCTGAAGGATCTGCTTCTGCAAGCAACGGACCACAGCCCGGCCCGTCTGCATCTGTACAGGTTAAAGAGGAGCCGGTCCGCGGCGAACAGCCTCCGGCGCACGAACCAGCTGCTAGGAAGATGGATGTAGATGAGAATTATGATGATGACGGCGATGATGAGAAACGTGCGAGTGCCGCTGTGAAGGGTAGCCCTTCTGCTAGTGGGTCGGCCAATACCAATAATGCCGCCAACGGCAGTCAGGCTTCGCAAGCGAAGCAGGACCCTGCTGCCTAGGGGGCTTAGCTGTAAACTTGTTTTCACTGTTATCACCCATAAATGAATTGCCATGCTTGTGCACCGAGCCAGACCTGAACAGCTCGCACGAAGTTGTCATTATGAGACTTTCCGTCGCTTTCGTTCACTTTTATTTCTGCCTCTGATTTTTCTTCTTTTTTCCCTATCTATATACTTCATTTTGTTATTTCTTCCCCTTTCTCTTTTGCCCCATTCTTTTCTGGTGGTGATTTTTTTTTTTTTTTTTTTTTTTCCTTCATCAGCTATCTTAGCCTGGGTCTGTATTGTACGACTTTGATCGGCACAGTAGG
The DNA here is from genome assembly GCA_009193465.1 of Aspergillus avenaceus. NCBI lineage: Eukaryota > Fungi > Ascomycota > Eurotiomycetes > Eurotiales > Aspergillaceae > Aspergillus > Aspergillus avenaceus. The sequence continues at coordinate 7,778 of ML742464.1, forward strand.
GGGTGCATGTTGCCCATGGTACGGTTTTGTATCTAGTTCTTTCTTTCTCTTTTTTTACTTCCCTCTTACTACTTTTGAAAATTCGTGTTTATGCTATGTCCCCTTATCATTTTGGCTCTGCGACAACCCTTACGTTCTCATCTCCTGTCTTCCTAGTGTTTAACCTGTGACATGACTTAGGTAGTTTACAATACATGGCAATCTTAGTCTGCAGTCACGTGAAATCTACCGTGGTGGTAAAACCAAAAGAAAAAGAAAAAAAGACATGTATCAACAGAGGGTAGGTAGTTCGGCTCTATGGAAGGTAGGTAATAGATGGGCCCCGTCTCACCGGGTATTTTGCAGGTTTATTTTAGTATAGTCTACTTTCTACCGCTGTAGGGCTTTTCCATTCGGGACCGGGACCTAAGCACATGGTTGAAACAGGTTGGAAAAAAAAAAATGGCAAGACTTCCCTAAAGGAGCCTAGTCCCCCCGCGCAGATATTGATGCCTGAGGTTGTGTGCCGAGTCGCTTACTTTTGTGGCCAAACCTATCCTGTCTGGGTTTAGTGTCGGTATCGCTTAGGTCAGCCCACACTCGTTAAGCGTGCAAAATACTCTCTTTTGCGGTCGCTCCAGAGATAGACACTCTCACTCACCACTTCGACGACTAACGACAACAGGGTCAAGATGTGAGTACCTATACTCCAGAGATGCCATGAATTCATCAAGAAGAATCGAATTGCTGATTTATTTTTCCTTCGAACAGGAGTCACCGGAAGTACGAAGCGCCTCGGCACGGTTCGTCCACCTTTCACCATTTTTCCATATTTTTTACCGTCGAACGACTTCAAATTTTCACGTCATGGATGGGTGTATGTGTGTGCGTCTGACTGACATGGGTTTTCTACAGGCTCTCTTGCCTACTTGCCGCGCAAGCGCGCTGCCAGACACCGTGGAAAGGTCAAGAGGTTAGTTCAGGATGAGAATTTTTTTCATGTCCATGTTGGGACATCAAAGACAGTATACTGAGACTGTGGCAGCTTCCCCAAGGATGACGCCAAGAATCCCGTCCACTTGACGGCTTCCATGGGTTACAAGGCCGGTATGACCACTGTTGTCCGTGACCTTGACAGACCCGGTGCCAAGATGCACAAGAAGGAGATTGTTGAGGCTGTTACCGTTGTCGAGACTCCTCCCGTATGTTCAATCTTTTTGAGAGCGGAATGGAATGAATTGGGACTCACGGACTTTTCTAGCTTGTCGCTGTCGGTGTCGTCGGTTACATCGAGACTCCCCGTGGTCTCCGCTCTCTCACCACCGTCTGGGCTGAGCACTTGAGCGACGAGGTCAAGCGTCGCTTCTACAAGAACTGGTACAAGAGCAAGAAGAAGGCCTTCACCAAGTACGCCAAGAAGCACGCCGACGAGAGCGGTGCCTCCATCACCCGCGAGCTTGAGCGCATCCAGAAGTACTGCACTGTCGTCCGTGTCCTTGCCCACACCCAGATCCGCAAGACCCCTCTCAAGCAGAAGAAGGCCCACCTTATGGAGATCCAGGTCAACGGTGGCTCCATCCCCGAGAAGGTCGACTTCGCCCGCAACCTCTTCGAGAAGCCCATTGAGATCGACAGCATCTTCGAGAAGGACGAGATGATCGATGTCATTGCCGTCACCAAGGGTCACGGTTTCCAGGGTGTCACCAGCCGTTGGGGTACCAAGAAGCTTCCTCGTAAGACTCACAAGGGTCTGCGTAAGGTCGCTTGTATCGGTGCCTGGCATCCTAACCACGTCCAGTGGACTGTTGCCCGTGCTGGTCAGATGGGTTACCACCACCGTACCTCTTGCAACCACAAGGTCTTCCGTATCGGCAAGGGCACTGATGAGGCTAACGCCTCCACCGAGTTCGATATCTCCAAGAAGCAGATCACTCCGTAAGTTCCCCGTTTGCCAGTCATTCACATCCGAGCGATGCTAACGAAACATCTACAGCATGGGTGGCTTCGTTCACTACGGTGAGGTCAAGAACGACTTCGTCATGCTCAAGGGTTCCATCCCTGGTGTTAAGAAGCGTGTCATGACCCTCCGTAAGACCCTCTACCCCCAGACCAACCGCAGGGCCACCGAGAAGGTCGAGCTCAAGTGGATCGATACCTCCTCCAAGTTCGGCCACGGTGCTTTCCAGACCCCCGAGGAGAAGCGTGCTTTCATGGGTACCCTCAAGAAGGACCTTGTTACTTCTGCTTAAGGTGTTTACGGAGACGGTTTCATGTAGTGCAAATTATTTTATTTTTCAATAAAAAAGCGAATACCTTCCAAGTCTCTGGGACATTGGTTATCTTTCTATTGGTTTTTACGTAGATGTCAGACAATTTGATGACGTTCAAATGTTTCAAATCTGAGAAGTCCGACGATAATATATGAAAAGAAAATTACTAATCCAAATAATTAAGCTCATTTGTTTTCATGGTGGAGTTGGCTTGTGCGGTTGTGAAGAAGAAAGGTTTGCAAGCCCGTAGCCTTTCAGACCCGAACAGCCTAAGGTTACAAACCCGATTTTGTTTTTTAGTGGTTCTGAAATCTATTTTCGGTTTGTTTGCCAATAACACCCCCTTCCTTTTGATTCTAGTAGCTCTTTATACTCCCGTAACAGGTCACTGGATCATCCAATTACTTTTGGCAGTGGCAAAAAAAGAAAAGAAAAAGTAAAAAAAAAAAAAAAAAAACCTACAAGAGTTACGAACCGATGCCACTTAGCCGCAAAGGGTATTGCGTCATTGATCGCATCGCTTCAATCTCATCATCAAAGATTCTTAGACCTACTTCCATCATTCAACTACGTCCTCACCTATTCAATCCTAGTCACATTTACTGTCAACATCGTCTAGTTCATCTTCCCCGATCGCTCGTCACGAATCTCCAGTTACCACTCCAGACTATCCGATCTGCCCCCGCTACCCCGCTCACAACAACCCGCACAATGTCGGACGACGCCTACATGGCCTTCCTGGACAAGGCCAGTGCAGATCTGAAGGAAGCGCGCTCGCGACTACCCCCAGATGCTGACGAGGTCCGCACCGAAACCGTCGAAATAGGTGTCCGGATCCCCGCGCCACTGGCCTCAATCAACTCCTTCTATATCTCTGAGACTGATGAGCCATTCGAGCCAGTCACACTGAGATGGGAGGGTGCTTCCAAGGGTGTTTTCCCTGATCCCTGTACGTGACCTTTCTCTCTTTTTCCTTATTTGCTACAGCTCGACCGGTCTAGATAGCTTTTTGTTTGCCCCCTCTTTATCTTTATATAGACTAATGCCCCGATCACAGCGCATTTCTCCAGCCTGATCTCTCCCCGAACAGATCTCTCTTCATCCATCACCACTCTTCCGGCTTCATCGTTCGACCCGCATAACCAGTACTCATCGGTGCTGCGTGCCGTTCGGGCGGCCGCGACTGAGGCTTCTGGTGGCGGGATCGACGAGTCAGCCGTCGAAGTGAAGGTTTATCGGGTGGAAACTGGGACTTCTAGAGTCGAGTACTATGTTCTAGCGCTGAACGTGGAGGATTCGTTGCTTGTAGGGTTGAAGGCGAAGGCTGTTGAGACTTAGTTTTTTTTTTTTTTTTTTTGCCTTTATTGATTTCTTTTTCTCTTTTTCTTCGTTCATTATCAGGCCTATTTTCATACTTTGTCTCTCTCCTCTCTTTCCGTTTGACGATAAGCATGGTGTATGTGTACATGATACATTTTTGGGTAATCTTCTTTAATCATACTTCCGTATAATTTCCGGTTCGTGTCACCAGTTGGCGGTCCCGCTTCGGAGCTGGGAAATATACTATTGAGTACCCGATGTGGACGATTGCATCTTGCATTCAATACAGTAAGATCAGTTACGGTCTACCCAAGACCAATAATGATCATACTAAACATTCATAGAAATATCAGAATAAACAAGTAGTGAAACAATATACCAGCACAAAAACATCCCAACATTCCACCTTAACCTTCATACATACAAATATATAAACTATCCCAAACCAACAGTACAAATAAAAGCAAAGTCCCAATAACCTCGTTTACTAGTTTAGTAAAAAAAAAATGTCTCAAACAACAATATATTCAGCATCATCAGAGTAGAACAAAGAAAAAAAAAAAGAAAAAGATTTTTCTTTTCTGTCCGCCCCACCGGAGTAAATATATTTACTTAAATTATATAATGTTATATATTTTCATAGATTCGACTACATATTTATATTATGGTTGCTTTTATCATGGTATTGTTTTTGATTGATTAATCTATTTAGACGGAGTAGTGCAGAATGCATTGACATTGTGATGTGGTTTGGGAAAGATGCATGGTTGTCACATAAATACATGTATACTTATAGTTGTTTAATTACTGGAGAACTTTGGGGGAAAAAACCCTTTAAAAAAGGGTCTAATAGGTGGAGTTTGGGGTTTGCACTTGGATTTTATGGAGATGTTTTTATTTTTTGGGTTAATTTTTTATTTAATTATTATTTCATAGGTTGTACATATTCATGTTAATATTTCAATGTAGAGACTTTTTTTTGAATGTTAAAATTGTTAGATTGTTAGATTGTAGGTAAATTGGATGGGAAAGTAACTAAAAGGGTTTTATCGGTAATTATCAGGTCTGTTTGCTTTTCTTGAAGGAAACATGGTCTGGGGTGGAAAAGTAAGGGGTTCGTGCGGCACTTCTTTTTCCCTGAAAGCTGACGGGATTGGGATCATCTGACTTGATTGATGCCATTGACATTCTGACCGCTTAGCATTCTGTACAGGTTCATCGTCTCATTGGAACCCACCCCCAGAGTTTTACTACGCAACCTGTCTCAGCTGAGTCAGTTGAGAATTTAGAATGGGCACACAATACAAAAAAGGGCAGTGAAGTACACCGTAAAGTCCCACTTAGAGGAGGGGAAAAAGAGGACAAAACGCTGTGGTTATTTTTGTTCGGGGAATTGTTTATCTTTGCCCATGGGACTAACGGGGCATGTCTCGGGATGAATGGGTTCAACACGCGTCCCTGCCAGACTAAAGGATTTAGGGTTGTTTGAATAAATTACAAGGTAGATGGCGGTTGGCGCTAAGGTACTGCACACGTATCGCCGACGGAAGTATACAAAGGATGGAATAGAGAGGGAACTGGTGTTCATATATTCGTTCGGAATGGCAAAAGCCAAGCATGCGGATCTCTAATCCAGGTGAAACATGAATTGCAGAGGTTCGATTTGGTTACTGATCATCGATGGTGATTGGATCGGATGCCTTGAGGGTTCCTTCATGGCGGTTGCCTATCCGCTGCGAACTGCGATGCTCAGGTGTCAGGCTTGAACCTCAGTTTCGGCGGCTCACATTGACTTTTGTGTGCCCTATAGGTTAGGGGTAGGCTATAGAGCGCCTCATTGTCTTCGGTGTAGATGATGTAACTGACGGGTTCCTGGCAGCTCGGGTGATCTGCTGATGATCGTTAGCCTCAATGACAAAGATGAAATATCGCTACAGTATCTTACAGACCGTAGACTACAAGCCATATTCAGCACATCAGCACATCGGGATATCAATGTGGTTTGCCTGGCTCTCATACCCGCCCTGTTTGATGGGCTTATTCTGGAGGCTACCGAACAGGGCGGAATGCTGGTATGTAGACGGTCAGTTGGAATGAGGGGAAGGAGAATGCTAGTAAACAAAGGGTCTTTGCGGGACCTGAACCAGTTGATTCAGATACAAACCCATGGCATGTACTCCTTTATTTTTTGTCTTTTCTAGAATCCAGGTTATTGCAGCCTTCTGCCGTAGCTTATCCTTGAGTCGCAATGACGACAGCTTCGTGCACTTTAGCTCTAGCCGATATGATCTGTCAGGCAAAGTAAAGTTGATAGTAGAGGACGCGTATTCAGGAATGATATATATAGGAACCTCGTCTACTTTCCTGGGTTAAGCCTTAAAACTGCCTGAGGGGGTTTTTTTGTCATGATTTCTCCAACTGATCAGCGGTTGTGCGCCGGTAAATTGGGAATAGACATGGGCGATGTCTAGGGTTAGGTTCCTCTTGATTATGTAGGGTACTCAGCGGTCCCCTGTATGATCTAAACGAATTTTATATAAATACGGATGACATCCCAGTCAGGTGTGATGTTAGTGTAGGATCTGATTGGCATTGAATTCTTAATGACATGCCATACACTATACTAGACTAGATAATGAAGAAAAGAAAAGACATGGGAAAGAGAACAAAGAGAAAAATGGAAAGGGTTCTTCCCGGTACGAATTACAATACCATACCAGCCCAGCGGATGAACCCTGCACTAAAATACTTGGGAAGGGACTAGAACATCATTAGTATAACGCTTAGTTGCCGAGTGTTAGGTCCAGTTTTTTTTTTTTTTTTTTTTTTTTTTTTTTTTTTTTTTTTTTTTTTTTCCTTCACTTTCTTCTCTCTTTTGTCCCTTCCCGTCTGGCCCACTTACAACGATCTCAGATGGTATGGGCTAGGCTGTTAATAATTCCTCGTCTATAGCAACGGAATTCCCGATTCTTCTGGGCATTCCTGAAACTTGTTGAGTGGATGCTTATTGTTTGAGCTATGAAAAATATTCCGAATGATTTCAAACAGGGGCCTTCTGTTTTTTTTTTGTTTTACTTTCCCCCCTTATAGTTGAAGAAAGAAGCAAAGTAATAGAATTAGAATGGGTTCCCCTGAGCCGTGTTAAATCTAGGCCCGAGTAAATAATACGTATGTACCTGCAGGATCGAAACTCTCAATCACCTTTTTTACTAACAAACGTTACAGAAGGACATGCAGGCGCCACCGGGCCACTTATCTTAATCACCTGGGAGGTCTGTGAATCGCCCGAAAATTGGCGATGATCTCCACCCGTAAAAGCCTAGTGACCAATGATTTCCAGGGTCTATTTTAAAGCATTTTTGGATGGAAGGTTGTCTTATACCTTTTTGATAACAACAAGGACCACTGGTGGTACCCTCCATGCCGATTACTGCTGTGTTTGGATGGTTTCATTACGGTTCAATATTTATTATAATTCTTTCATATTTTTTTTTTTTTTTCGGATTTAATTTTTATTGG
>ML742465.1:0-14794 GCA_009193465.1 Aspergillus avenaceus
AATATTAATATAATAAAAGGATTTTCAGCAGACAGAAGGAATAGCTCTCCAGCTATTTCTTCTTGTCCTAAGGCACATTTAGATTGAAGCAATCTATTCAACCCACAACATTTTATTTAAGATAAGATATAAGAGGTAATCTGATTTTAAAATATTGAGAATAATTAGTTTTTTTTGCTGAATAATTATATTAATTAAACTATACTCTGTAAAAGGTATTACAAAGCTTGATCTATAGATTATTTGGAGTATATTCTTTAAATATATAAACCTAGGCAAGCAGTATATTGTGTATATTTTTAAAATAGGAAAACTGGAATAAATATATAATATTATAGTTAATAAAGACAGTGATTTAGAACTGTATAGCAGTCTGGATAATAATTATAGTAAATAAATACTACTGCTACTAGTTGAATCCCTTAATTATAATTTTTATAAAATAAAAAATAATTTTAATTTTTTATTAAAAAATAAACTTGCTGGACCAGAGAACTAGTATTTATAAATATTAGATTAGTCTTTAAATCTGCAATTATTAACTCTGTTAATATATACAGAAGTTAAATATTAGCTAAAAGACTAGGCTGACCGTTGGGACGGGAAAATCTCAGGGAATACGGGATGGGATGGGATTTTGGGATTTTGGGATGGGAAATAGAAAATCCTGTCTTATTCCAAAATCCTAAAATAATGCCAAGAAATATATGGGAATCCTATTATAGAGGTTGAACAGGATGGGACATCCTGTTTTCTGTTAAGATTTAAATGGGATTCCTATTCTGTTCCAGAATTGGGATTGGGATTCCTGTTTTATCCTGTAGTTGGGAATGGGATTCTTATTCTAGTCTTACAGTTGGGATGGGATGGGAATTGGGATACTAAGAAGGAAAATAGGATAGGAAATAGGATATTAAGAATAGGATAGGACGGGTTATGGGAATTCTATAATTCTATTTTAAAATAATATTGTATTGTTACCAAAAATCGTTACATTATTTTTACTGCTATATTTGTATTTATAAATAATAATTGTAAATAATAGTTGCTTATTAATTATCTGCAATATGCAGGTTCTGTAACTAATTTATAAATTAACTTTCAGTAACTAAGTATATTGCTATCAGGATTTGGTTTTAGCTGTAGAATCAATATTATTACCAGAATTGTTGACAGGTAAATCTATTAATTAATCTGAATCTGAATTATTAAAATCTGAATCTTCTGATTCTGTTCTACTATCTGATTTCAATATATTTTTAGGCTGATAATCAGAGTCTTTGTCAGTATTGTCAGAAAATGTATAAAGTATTGTCTGATCTAGAGAATAACAATTATAAATAATACTATTATTATTAGTTGTTGTAAGATTATATCTATTTACTTGTTTTATAATTTGTATTTTTTATATTGTAAAGGCAACTGACTAAAATAGGTTTTTGTAATTACTGCTGGTGGTATCTTTGAATTATTTAGCTGAATTATTGATTTTTTGTTAGATGTGATTGTAAATCTTTTTGATTTTTTAAGAAAGAGATTTTAATAGTATTGAAGTTGATGGTGCTTGTAGATCTTTTATAAGAGGTTTAAACTGTAAATTTTTAAATACCAGATATATATTTTCAGGTTGGATTATAATATGTTTTGTATATTCTGCTATATAATTTATATCTAGAAGCAGTTAATAAATTAAATTTATTATTGAAGATTGTTACTTATACTGAAATAATATTGTTAATAAAGTCTCTGCGACTTTCTGTAAAATATTTATAGTATTTTTTAAAATTCTTTATTTATTATTATTAGAATTATTAAATAGACTCTATTCAGAAGTTTTACTGAGGATTCTTTGAACAAGAGCAATAAATTTTATATAAGGAAGAAAAAAATCAGTTTACTGTTTATAATAGCTAATCTTCTTCTCAGTTATTACTAAAGTGTTATTAAAAACTGTTACTGTCAGATATTAAAATATATTTACTAAATACAGTAGAAAATAGATTATCTTCAGATTTATATAGATATGGTTCAATCTGTTTAGTGTACTGATCTACAGTATATTAATAGTTATTACTATTTATATATTATTTTTTTGCACGTTCTTCCCACTGATGGACTAAGAAAGTATGATATGTAGTAGTTTTTTTTGGTTAAAATACTATAACTGTTAATAAAGAATATTACTTGATAAAAATAGATACTGTACTATGGGCTTTGCTAGAACAGTGAGGCTTTTAATTTTTTTTTTTTAATTTTGCTATTTTAGTAGCAGAATCTTTTTAAATCTGTCTATTAGTATTTGAATATTTACTACTATATTCAGGAAGGTGTTTGCTGCTAGTATGTGGAGGAGCTATAGTAAATATTATATAAATAATAATTTTAAGTAACTGTAAGGAGAAGAGAATAAAAAAAAAAGTAGAGCTTAAAGGAAAAGTATAAAAATAAGAAAAAGGTATAAAGTAGAGAGAAGAGATATAATAATATAAAAATATAAGTTTAGTGAATAAAGAAAAAGATAAGGTAGAGATTTAAGATATAGTATTCATTAAATAATATATTATTGTGTTAGTTGTTGTATTGATTATTAATATTTACTATTAAGTCAGAAATATTTTAATAGTAGTTTATAATATAATCAGAAATATATAAATTATATATTATTATTACTAGAATATATTACTATAATAATAGTCAGTGAATTGAAATAATCAGAAAATAAAAGATATTTAATATCTTATTTTTAGATATAATTTTTTATTTTTTATTTTTTTTTCTTTTTATTTTTCTTTGTTTTCTAAAATTTTTCAGATATCTAGATTTTTTTGATTTTTTTTAATTTTATCTTTATATTTTATTTATTGTAACTCAAGTTTCTATTTTTTAAATAGATTAGTACCTAGTCTTATTTTATATTTCTTTGGTTACTGTTACAGTAAAATGTTACTTAGTTAAAACAGTAAAGACTTTCTGACTAGAAAGTTATTAATAAATTTATATATTACTGCAGCTAGGATCTGTTGCTAGGCAAAGACTGGATATAAAAAAGAGTTGCAGAAAAGATATAATATTAATTATAAAATAAAATATAATTATCTTGTTAAATTATATTGTAATAAGGTCTGGTAAATAGTAACAGTTGTCAGTAACAGTTTTAATATTGATTTAGAATAGAAAAACAGCTAACAGTGCTACCTGTGTTTAGTTGAAAAGTACTGTATTAAAACAGCTGTGGAAGATACATTATTGAGATAAAAAATTAAAGAAATAGTATAAAAAAAGTCTGGCAGTGCAGAAAGCCCGAGATTTTATTATTGAAGTAAAGAAAAAGATTAAGAGAATTGAAAATATTTAATCTTTATTTTCTATTTCTTTTTTTTATAATAAGTTATATAAATCCTTTAATACAGTCTATATAGAGGTAATATTTTCTGGTAACAGTTTTTGATATATTTATTTATATAATAATAGACTGTCTCCGGAATTTGGGGGTACTACTAATATTGTTTAATTAATATTCTTAAATAATATGTTTTGCTCTGTAGTTGCTAGGAGCTACTTGTATTTAGTATTAATAAAAAAACTATTAAAAATAAATTTTTAAACTTTATATAGATAAGAGAATTAATTCAGGGAATTATTCAGGGTTTGAAGTATAAATATATTAATAATAAAGAAGAAGTTGAGGTTTTGGGTACTGATAAATCTGAAGGCTCTGAGTTTAAAAAAAAGTTAGAGAAAACTAAAAATAAAAATATATCTGTGATAGAAATTACTGATTAGTATATTAATTTAGTGACTTTAGTTAAACACTACTAGTCTATTTAGGAATAGTTAAAATATTTGTGGTCTGTTACTGGATACTGTTATTAAATATATTTATTTATTAAAATTATAATTTATACTCTAAATTTACTAGTGACTATATGCCCTGTAGGTCTGATTCTTGTGATTGTTAAGCTTGCCACTAGAAATATAGTTAGAGAATATAATTATTAATTTTGATAATATATAGATAGTAGAAGAGAGAGAAATAAAAAGAAGGTTTAATAATAATAGTCTGATATATATTTTATTACTAATTTTTGTTAAGATATTTTTTAAACTGTAGATATATTTAAGCTTAGTCTGTTTAGATGTTTAGAACTGTGTATATTGTGTAATATATATATATATATATATATATATATATATATACCTTTATATTATAGTATATTTATAGATAAAAGCTACACTGTATATACTATTATGTATAATTAATATATAGTTATTGAGTTTTTATAGATATACTAAGACCTATAATTTAAAAGTATTCTTTATTATTAAAAAGATTATCTTTTAAAGATATTTTTTTAAAGAAGATATAGAATAGTAAAATTTTAAATTTTGTTAAGATACAACTGTAAAAGTTCTGGTATTTATATGATGTATTGTATTACTGTACTAGATTATATAGGTTTAGTTTAGTAAAACTTGGTATAAAAGCAGTATAACCCTTTATTCTGGAACTTTAAAATAGAAGAATTTATAGTTTAGAGATTTTAACACAAGATTCTGATATAAGATTGTTATTAAAGATTGTTATTAAGAATTGTTACTACAGAAATAGATCCTTCTATTTATTCTTTTCTAGAACTATTATTTTAAATTTCAGTTAATTTTTTTTCTAAAGCTTTTTTTTTCAGTTACAATATAATCTTTACTTCTATTTTTAATATTCAAATTATTCTATTTTTATATTTATTGTCTTTACAAAAAAATCTTTTTGAACTGTTGGCTTTATTAGAAATAATTTGAATTGAAAATATTAAATATGTTATCTGGAAATATCTATATTATTAAAAGTTTATTTAATAGTGGTGTTCTACTACTACTGGCTCTGCTATTATAAATAAGATATTTAAATTACAGTATTAATATCCAGAATGGGAGTGTACTGGAGCTTAAAAAGATTTTTGAAGTTAATTTATTTAATTTACTGAATTTTTTTCTGGAATTCTATAATTACAGTATATATATTGTAAAAGCTTAATTCAGTATATAAAATATTATTGGATAAATAGAAGTACTGATTTAATATAATATTTAAAAATAAAAGATTGTCAACAAGCTCGAGCAGATAAACATGATGAGGAATTAATTATAGTAAATATAATTATTTTTTAGATATTCTAATTTAAGAGAAAATATATAGTAATGTTTTTATATAACAATTCTAGTATTTGAATTGAAAATAATTATTTATATAAATATAACTTAAAGTTAATACTATTTATATTAGTTCTTGGAAAAATAATAAGATTATTTATAATTTTTTTCTTTAAATAATAATCTTCTTGAATTTTTTATTTTATGTATTTAAGAATTTATTGTTTTACCAATTGCTTTAAATACTTGATTTAAATATTAAATTTCTAGATTGTACTAAAATCCGGGATATAATTGAAAAATATTATAATATTTTTATTAAATCTTTATTGGAATTATTTCCTTCCGGCCAGTTAATATTTCTAGGATTTAATTATTGGACTAGTTCTAATAATCTTGTTTTTATAGGTATTATAGGATTCTTTATTACTAAAAATTGAGAATATAAAAAAGTTTTACTTATATTTAAACCAATATCTAGTAAATATAGCAGAGAAAAACTTACTAATATTTTTTTTTAAGTTTTTAATATTTATTGTCTGGACTGAAAATTATTTATTATTATTTATAATAATATAAATAATAATTGAACAGCAACACAATTATTTGATAGATTATTTAAAAATAATTTTAATTTTAACTAGTCTTCAAATCAGAATACTTTACTATGTTTGGTTTATGTAATTTAATTTGTTGTTTGTGTAATTATAATTAATCTAGATCTTGAGAATATGGAAGTGAATAATAGTGATTTTAATAATAATAAAATTGAAAATTTATTATTATTATGGTTATATTTATTTGGAAAGGTACTATAAAAGGTAATATTATGATCAGTAACAGTCTATAGTAATAGTTAAGTTAATATTTGTTAATTTTAGTTTTTTTTCTAGATCTGAATACTTGTAAATGCAATTAATACTTTATTTTAATATTGTGAATTGTTTTTTGTTTTATAAAAGAATAAATATAAATAATCTCTCTGTATTATTCAGGATGTATATATATAGTAGAATTTAAGTTTTTTAATAGTAATTTAAGCCCTTCTTTTACAGAAGGAAATTTATTAATGGATAACTATCTGTAGAAGTCTAAAATTTTAGTTTTTTTTTATTACTGAAACTGAGTGGAAGGCAGTATAATATATTATTGTTCTACTATTTCTATTTTTCTGCTATACTGAAGGTATTTTGATATTAAAAAAAACTACAATTTACTGTGTATAGCAGGTTTATAACTAGCTATTTTACTATCTTGAAAATTGAGCAGAGGAGGTACAATTTGAAAATAATTAGAAAAATCTATTATTAAATATTTTATCTGCTGTAAAAGAAAAGCTATTTTTTTATTATTTTTAAACTGCAGAAGAATATAGTAATATCTATACTGTTACTGCTATTTTTAATTCAATATATTGATTTTAAGTTTATAATTCTGAAGATTAGACTTTATGAGAATGGTTGCAGTATAAGAAGTTAGTTATTGAGTTTTACCGGTTGTATTATCATCAATATGAACCAGTACAATCTGAACTGGACAATGAAGATGATGAATATATTGAGGTAACAGATCTTAGTAACAGTTTTTTTTAAGAATTAGATTTATTAATATTAATATATTTTCTTTTTTAGGATTTTAACAGTTTATTTATATAATTATAAGTTCTGAAATAAAACAAGGCTTCTACTGAGATTGAGCAATATCTATATAATTCTATAATTTTTTTTTAAGAAATAAATAATATTCTGGAATACTGGAAGTTTCTGAAGCCTATCTATTCTATAGTTGTATAAATAGTATAGAATATACTGGGAGTTTTACTTATAAATATATTTATTGAATGTATTTTTAATCTTATATAGAATATATATTATTATTGTTGAGGGCATCTTTAAAAAGATATAATTAAAAAAATTATAATTTTTAAATATGCTTTGCTGATAATAATAAATAATACTTTTGAAGATAAGAAAAAACTGGTTTAGGAATTTTCTGATAATAATAGTTCAGAGATAATAGAGAAAATAGAGATTAAACAGAAAATATATTCAGCAGAGATAAAGTTAATAATAAATCTTTTATTTAATAATACTGGTAGTGTGTCACGGTGTGACCCTTGGTCCCCGTTCTGCCTGTCCTGACCGCCTGCCACATGACCTTTCCGCCGTATATCTACCTGCCTGAAACTAATCCTGTTATAGCTCTTTAAGCTATATCTTATCTATCTACCTATACCTACCCTTAGCCTGTACCCTGCCTGTGTATTAATCTTATTTTAAACCCTATTTAAATCTGTACTTTAATATTATATAGCTCCTTCCTATAAGATTATTATATCTGAAAATACCTGCTGTTCCCTAGCCCTCTATTAATCCGACTTCCCTATAAAAATTTATCTAAAGTATTTCTGAAAATCTTAATAAATAATTTAAATATTACAGAGAAGTCTATAACTTTACAGTTATTATAGAATCTACCTATAAAAAAAAATAAAACTACAAGAAATTACTGGCTAAAATAAATAATAATCAAGTCTTAAAACACATCTGTTAACTGGCTACTACTATAATTGAGAAGAAAAAAACTATTTAAATAGCTACTTTAACTATTAATATCTCTACTTAAACTTTTAAATCTGTTACTAAAAGACCAGTAGTTTTTCTGATAGAAATATCTATATTAATTAATTCTCTATCTGCTGTCTCTGTCAGTTTTTTTAAATAACTATCTAATTTTAATAAATTTAATAATAACTGTTAAGATCTCTACTACTTTATTTTTTAAATTAAAAAAAAAATAACTATCAATCAAGACTGTTTCTTAATCTCTCAGACTTAAATAATCTATATAGTTAACTGCCTAAAGAAAGTTCTATATATTTAAATTCTGTTCTATTTTTATAATAATATTTATTAACTGTTTAATTATATTAAAGTTTTAACCTTATTAAAACAAATCTTTAAAAACTTTAACTATATTTATAATACCTGTAATAATTTATATAATCTTTATTAAAAAAATTAAAAATTTAATTTTTTTTTATTAACTTTTAATATTTTACTCTGAAAAATCAAGTTTCTGAAACTGCTCTGTTTATAATATTAAAATAAATTATTAATTATAAATTAAAATCTATACTTCTATACTACAATCTATCTATTAATAACTATCTAGAATTTATCTGCTTTCTGTAAAATCTAAAAAGCTACTATTTAATTTATATTAAAAAAATTAATTAAAAATTAAAAATTTTTAATATTATAAAAAAAAAATCTTCTGTTTCTGTCTCTGCTTTATTAAAATAAAATTTTATTAAAATTTTCTTTAAATTTTTTTTTATAGTCTCTCTAGAATTAATCTACTGTTCTATTACCAGTTCTAATTTTATAGATTTATTTTTTTAATATAGAACTTTACTAGACTGTTATATCTTTTTCTATAAAAACTAAAAAAAATATTTCTATTATAACTTTAAAAACTACTTAGTCTGTTACTATATAAAACTTAATCTTTATTTTTAAATAATATAGAGTACTTTATTTAATATTAATCCAATTTTTATTTTCTGTATTACCAGTCTATTTTAAAATTAATTTTTTAAATCCTATATTCTATTACTCAATTAATATCTGCCAGTAAAAAAAGTAAATTTAATTTAAACTACTATCAGATATTAATATACTGTATAATTTATTTATTTACTACTACTATTTAAAGACTCTCTGTTAAAAAAGAATTAGACTATTTTAATTTAATAATTTTATTTATTATTTTAACTGAATAAAACTGAAAACTTTTTAATTATATAATATTAAACAGTGAAGCTATTTTAAATTAAATAATAAATAAAAAATAAATTTTAAAGCAAAATCTAAATTTAAAATCTTTAAAGAACTCTATTAAAGTTAAAGACTTTAATAAATAAAAAAATAAAAATAGACTGATTATCTACTATACTATTATAACTCTATAAATCCAAGATTATTTAAAAAAAAAATCTTATTTTTAATAATTCAGTTAATCTACTATCTTATTATTCTAGATCTATTCTGACTGAAGAAGTATAATTCTTATATTAGATTTACTGTTTATATTCTACTATTTAATAGTAAATTCTACTATTAAAACTGTAATATATTAATATATTTAAATAAAATCTGAGCTCTGAATAATATTTCTGTAAAAATCTATTTTTATAATCTATCTGTTTAATTCTAAATACTAAAAAAATATAATATTACTTTAATATTTCTGAAAATCTATTCTATCTATAATTATTACTATTATTACAGAATATTTATATTTACTATAAAATAAATTAATAATATTCTGAACAATCAAGAAACTTTAGAGAATTTTATTTAAAATCTATCTTTTAAATTCTAAAACTTTGCTGATATATTTTTAATATAAAAAACTGAGTACTTTCTGCTATATTAATTGTATAACTATAATATTAAATTAATAGAAGAGAAAATACTATTATTTAGACTTCTGTATATAATATTCTAAATTAAATTAACAGTTTTATATAAATAATTTTTAAAAAATTTAAAAAAAAATTTATATATTTTAATTTCTTCTCTACTGTATTTTCTGTTCTATTTATAGTAAAATTTAATAAAAAATTATATTTCTATATAAATTATTAAGTTTTAAATAAAATAACTATAAAAAACTAATATCTACTGCTTCTGATTAAGGAAATTTTAAATAATTTAAAAAAAATAAAATATTTTTTTAAAATTAATATTATTTCTATATTCAACAATATCTGTATAAAGAAAAATCAAAAATAAATAATTATATTCTGAATCTAACTAGATCTATATAAATTATTAATAATATTATTTAAACTGACTGAAGCCTCTGCTATTTTTTAATATTATATTAATAATATTCTATAAAAATATCTGAACTAGTTCTGTACTATTTATTTAAATAATATTCTGATTTATAGCTGTATCTGTTTTAAATATATATATTATATCTGTATAATTCTATAAAAACTCTGAGAAACTAATCTATATATTAAATTATTAAAATATAAATTTCTGATTAAAAAAATAAAGTTTCTGGGCTTTATAGTTAACTGCTATAGAATCTGAATAGACTCTATAAAAATTAAAACTGTTATTTAATAGTCTATATTGATCTGTATTACTGATATTTAAATTCTATTAGATTTTATTAATTTTTATTACTATTTTATTCAGAATTTCTTTGAAATTATTATTTTATTTATCTATTTAATCTATAAAAAAATATTTTTTAATTAAAATTTAATCTATTAATCTACTTTAAATATTTTGAAGAAGACCTTTATTTTTATTTTAATTTTAAAACTGTTTAATTAAATAAAAAATATAATTCTGAAAACTGATATATTTAATTATATTTCTATTAGTATTCTATTTTAATATAATAATAAAAGAATACTGTATTTTATTATTTTTTTTTTAAAAAATATTTTATTATTAAATATAATTATAAAATTTATAATAAAGAGTTACTTGTAATTGTCTGCTGTTTTAAAGAGTAGTATTCTGAATTTAAAAATATTTTATTTTCTGTTTATATTATTATTAATTATTATAATTTAAAATATTTTATATTAATTAAAATACTCAACTGCTGTTAAATCTAATAATCTGAATTTCTGTTCTATTTTAATTTTAAAATAGTTTTTTATTTCAGTAAACTAGAGATTAAATCTGATTTATTAATTAAAAGATTAATAAATCTTTTTAAAAAGAGAAATAAATATCTGTTATATTAAAGCCAGACAGTTCTGAAAATTAAAAATATTAATTCTGTTTATTAATTTATTATATTGTTAATTTAATTTATTAATAAAATTCTGTTAAAACTACCTAGAGTTTTTGTATAAATTTAAAATTAAGAAGATCTGCTATTTTTATACTATAATATAAAATCTATTTTTAAGATCTAAGACCTGTCAAGGTGCAGGTTCAGACAGGGTTCAGGACAAGGTTGATACACAGACAGGGTACAGGCCAAGGGTAGATATAGGCAGATAGACAAGACATAGCTTGAAGAGCTATAACAGAATCAGTTTCAGACAGATAGATATACAGCAGAAAGGTTATATAGTAGATAATCAGAATAAACAGAATAGAGATCAGAGATTATACTGTAATATTATCTCTCTTTTTTATAGCTGAGCTCTATTAAGACTGAGCTCCAGTTTACTAGAGTAATATCAATAAAAGTTAATAATAATCTAGCAGATATTCTTCAGGTATTCAGCAGGTTTTTTAATTAATTAATTATAATTAGTCTATTTAATTATATATTTTAGATATAAACTTTTTTAATTTCTATATTTTTAGTAGAAATCTATAATTTCTTTAATTAACTATTTTTTAAATTCTTTAACTTTAATAGACAGAGTAGAGTTCTGGATCTAGCTGAATAGAAGGTTATTAACAGTCAGTTAAAGTAGATTGATATAGAAAATAGAATAAATTTTTATATTAATAGACAGGTCTAAACAGTATATATATAGATTAATAATTTCAGAAATATAAAAAAGTCTCAGAGATTTTTAGTTTAATTTTTTTTAAAGATATAGGATTTTAATATTCTGAATATTAAATTAAATTTTTTAATTAACAGTATAATAGTAGACAGGGTAGTAGTAACAGTTTATTTATTTTTTATAGCAGATTTAGACAGAGATTATTTTAATATAGATAAATTTAATAATATTTTATATTTTATAGATAAATAATTTAATATTTTAGAAAATAAACAGATTAATAGATAACAGAGACTTAAATCTTATATAAAGATAAAATCTATAGTTAATTAAAAATAAAGATATTTAAATAGCTTTAAAATAAATAAAATTTAAAGTAAATTTAATAAACAGAATCCAGTTACTCCAGTTATTTTATAGATAAAATATATAAATATATAGATATTATTTTAGAATAATATTAATAATTTTAATCTAGTTATCAGTTTTAAAATAAAAAACTATAAACAGCAGATTTTTAATCTATAAATAGCTGGTCAGATATTTTCAGAATTTAATAATAAACTGAAGACTGCAATTAAATATAATAATATAAAATAGATTATAGAGCTTCTAGATATATTAAATATATAGATAAACTATTCTTTTAATATTAATAATAGTTTAACAGAGCAGAAAGTACTTTATTTTAATTAAATAGTTAATAATAATTAAAACAGTATCAAATCCTATACTGAATATCAGATATATAATAAAATTTATAGATATATTTTATTAAATATACTCAGATACAGACAGAGAGCATAAAATATTTTATTTAATTTTTTAAAAAATAATAGATTTTCAGTAAATATAATAGTTTTAAATCTAGCAGTTTATATAGCAGTATATTTTAAATCAGTAATATTTTTAAAACAGCAGTTTATAAATTTTAGATTTTTCAGAATAACTATTTGCAGATTTATTATAATAAAGACAGACTAGCTTTACTTTCAGAGTATTAAAGTTCAGAATATAGAAGTACTCTCTATAAAATAGATATTCTCTATATTATTTATATTTTAATAGGATTATTATAGAGTAGCAATTATAATTTTTTTCTAGGACTTCCAGAATAGATTAAACAGTATTATCTTTTTTATAGACTTTACAGATAAATTTTTAAATATTAAAGAACAGAGCCAATTGTTCTTTATCTATAAATTAAACTCAGCAGATAATTCTTTAGACAGAGGCTAGCAGAATAGGTTTCAGTTTTTTAAAGATTAACTCGGGATTTTTAAGAACAGAATCTTAGATCTCAGAGGCAGGTTTTATACTATAGTATAAAAGTAGCAGATCTTCTTAGCTTCAGACCTATACAGAAACTCTAGGCAGTTTTGACAGAATTTTATTAATAGATCAGATTAGCAGTATAACAGGTCAGCAGGCAGGGTTAATATTCTTAGTTTTCAGGACTGTCTAGCTCTAATATAGCAGATATTTATTCTTTTTTTTAAAGAGATCTACTGATTTTTTAATTAATAAATCAGATTTAATCTTTAATTTACTGGGGCAGAAAACTATCTTAAAATTAAAATAGAATAGAAATTCAGATTATTAGACTTAATAACAATTAAATATTTTAATTAATATAAAGTATTTCAGATTATAGTAATCAGTAATAATATAAATAAAAAACAGAATATTTTTAAATTCAGAATACTATTTTTTAAAACAGTAGATAATTGCAAATAACTTTTTATTATAGATTTTATAGTTATATTTAGTAATAAAATATTTTTTAAAAAAAAAAATAACAGAATATAGTATTTCTTTATTATTATATTAAAACAGAATATTAATAAAAATATAATTAAATATATTAATTTCCAGAATTATATTTTTTATTTAATTAAACAGCCTCAGAATTGGAGCAGAGATAAAAATTTTTTTTAAAGTATTTAAAATAAATTAATAAATTAAATCTTAATTAAAAAATATTTTTTTATAAATCAGACAGATAAACAGAACAATAATTTTAGAGAAGTTCTGGATAAAATAGTAATAAAAATTAATAAAATCTAATAAAATTTAAATATCAGTAATATAGATTAATATAGACTATTAAATAATAGTTTTAATTTTTACAGAATCTATTCAAATTCTATAGCAGTTAACTATAAAGCTCAGAAACTTTATTTTTTCAATCAAAAATTTATATTTTAATAATTTAATATACAGACTAGCTTTTTAAAGTTTCTGTAAAACTATATAAATATAATATATATATTTAAAGCAGATATAATTATAGATCAGAATATTATCCAGATAAACAGTATAAAACTAGTCCAGATATTTTTACAGAGTATTATTAATATAATACTAAAAAATAATAGAGACTTCAGTTAACCTAAACAGTATTATTAATAATTTATATAGATCTAGTCAGATTCAGAATATAGTTATCTATTTTTAATCTTTTTTTATATAGATGTTGTTAAATACAGAAATAATATTAATCTTAAAAAAGTATTTTATTTTTTTTAAATTATTCAGAGTCTCTTTGATTAAAAATAGCAGATATTAATTTTTTATAGTTATTTTATTTAAAGTTTAGTAATCTATACAGAAATATAATTTTTTATTAAATTTTACTATAAATAAAACAGGAGATATAGCAGAAAAAAAATTAAAATATATAAATTTTTTTTTTAAATTTTCCAGAAGCTATTTATATAAAACTGTTAATTTAACTTAGAATATTATATACAGAAATCTAAATAGTAGTATTTTCTCTTCTATCAGTTTAATATTATAATTATACAGTCAGTATAATAAAAGATACTCAGTTTCTTATATTAAAAATATATTAGTAAAATTTCAGAATTTAAAAAACAGATTCTGAATAAAGTTCTTTAAAATTTTTTAATTATTCAGAATATTATTAATTTATTCTACAGTAAATATAAATATTCTATAGCAGTAGTAGTAACTATAGATAAAATAGATTTTTAAAAATATTAAAATAATATTATATTTTTTTAATATCTGAAGTTAAACAGGCAGGTTATAGAGACAGATTTTTATAGAGATATTATTCAAAATTTAGATTTTATTTAAATATATTAATATATTATAGTTCTGATAACAAAATTTATTATT
>ML742466.1:0-14754 GCA_009193465.1 Aspergillus avenaceus
AAAAAAAAAAAAAAAAAATACTATACAAGAACGGGCTACTAAAAGCAGCATGATTCGCTGGGTAACTGAAAATAATAAAGAAAAAATGAATGATAATAAAAGGAAGAGAAACGAACATGGCAAAGAGCTAGGATTCATCTTGCACGAGATCAACTAATTTTTCCGTGCTGACCATGATTATTCACCTCAGCTAGCACGACGTAGTCTCTCTTCCAGTTCGTTGGCAACGCTCTGCTGTTGAGCTTCTTCATAACCCGGTGGGGGCTCTGCAGGCTCCGGCCCAGATGTTGAGTCTGGGCGACTACCTTGTGGGTGGGACTGAGCATGGTTGCTGTTATCGTGTTGTGGACCAGAGTAGGCAGGCAGTTCGTCCAGGTGAATTGTGGACATATCAACATCTGCCAGTCCTCGTCTACTCTCTTGTGAATTCTCGACAGCCTGTTCAAGACGTTCCTTGATTCGCTCAAAATGGTTGTGATAATCAAATGCCCCTCCTTCCTTGAAAGTTACCTTCAGCTGTACTGCCGGTAGCGCAGGGGGTATCCCCCCACCGGGCACCGGTTGGACAAGGGCTGTCCACACATTTGGACCAAACAAAGGCGCGGATACATGGGTATCATGTATGTGAAGGAGCGGTGCAGAGAATGATTGGAATTCCGTTGACGGTTGTGCAGGGATGTAAACAACCTGAAAGCACCAGGGAGTGAGTCAAAAATAGATGTACCTTGAAAAAGAGATATACCGAATACAGAAACAATACAGGACACAGGGAAGAATATTAAAGAAGAGGGCTAGGGGGGCAATACCCGTTGATTTGTAAGATAGATGCGCCCTGATGCACTTTGGATTGACAAGGAGTCCTTATCCTTGCCTTTGTATGAACTCAGTGGCTGCAACGATAGCCTAGTGCGAGGTGGGGAAGTATATATCAAGCTTTCCTGCGGAAGACGGACAAAGCCCTCATGCTCATGGAGCATGACCCAGCTGTTTGGTGTATTAGTTAAAAATTCGCTTAATATCACTGCTCATCTATCTATTGCGTTTGCGTGTACTAGACGGGGGGAACATAAACGGGAGTTTAGGGGGGTGGGGCTGACACCATAAACAAATAGATAGGGAAAATAAGACAGAAAAGAAAAAAAGGGAAAAAACCCCCGGAAGTAATTCGATATAGATCTCAATGGATACCAATCAGATCCTTAGTGCGAAAGTGTAGGGGGTGCAAGATAGTTGGGTAGAGTTATGCACAGACAAAGATAAGGATGGTTAGACTGGAATAGTGAGGGGTCATCCACATACTTGATAGACATCTTTCGCAATCTTTGGTCTGTGTATGAATGCCGCCAGAGGCGATTATAGTTGATTCCGCGTACGGCAATATTAAACTTGATGGTCTAGGCTAGAAGTTTCAGAGTGGATGACCAAGATGAAACTTTTCAAAGAATATTGTACAAAAGATTGTTGGGGCGATTCGATTGTATTTGATTGGCAAACCCAAGGACTGGAGATAGAGCCCAGGAGTTTAAGCAGAGGTGGTACTACCTCACGGGACAAGGGTCAAACTCAGGAACGCCTTTGCGAGTCAATATTTGGGAGAAAAAAAGGTGGGTTAGATCCGACTAATATAAGGCAATCGCAAAGCAATGTGGTAAGGGTTAGAACGGGAAGTGGATCGCTAGGAGTGGGTGATTTGAAACAAAGCTGTTTTCTTCAAGACAATCAGATATCCATGTTCGATTTTCGAGGGTGACGATGACAACGATAAGGAAAGGTGGGAAAGAGTTGGAAGTCGCTTTCACTCCCGCGGGGTTGATTTAATGTCAGGCGGAGAACTTAAAAAGGGATTTTCCTTCCCCAAGGAACGGTTGAAGGGAAAAGAAAAAAAAATTAAAAAACAAACCAGACGGGGGAAAAAAAGGTCGATATTGGATCATAAGTCAACCAATAGTAATGCAGCAAAAGTAAATACTTAATATCGCAACAACTTCATAGATTAGTGACTTAAAATACCATTTCAGTTAACCTCCCACTTCGAAAAAAAAAAAAAAAAAAAGGTATCTACTGCAGGTCCCCGCGATTGCTGACAATCAAGGATTTCTATGGGTGGATCATTGACGACCCTAGTAATCAGAATGTCAACCCATCTTAAGTATCAAGATACCCAAATAACTCTATGAACGTTGAAGGAAGTAGTAACTGGACGGGACTAAGTAACGAAGGGCTTTTTAGGTTACTAATATCATGACCAAAGACAACGTGCATAAGCATTTAAACAACATCAAAATATGAGGGGGGAACCATTGGAGGAATTGCATTCCTTAATTTATCAATTATGCACAATCTTTCAATGTCATAGATTAAGAAGAAGAAAAAAACCTTAATATGTTTAACTTACCTTATATACGACAAACCACACGTATTCTAGGCTTTTTCTCTTACACTGTGCATGATGTGTAGGTAGTAAAACCCCACACGGTATGTATGTAGTATGTACATGTACCTAAGGAAGACACAAGTTCTCACAAAATTAATGATTGGAATAATTTGTACTATATTGTACTCCTACCTAAGCTTTGCCTCGTAACCTTGTTTACTTGGGTTTATTTCGCCCGGGAAAGGGAAAAAAAAAAAAAAAAAAGAAAGAAAGAAAGAAAGAAAGAAAGAGGAAATGGAAAAACATAAATAAAATAAAATAATTCTAGCCTGGAACCCCGGACTTGGCAATTAACGGATACATATCGTAAATTACATGGATATTTCTGGAAAGTATTTGCAAAAGATAATCAAGTCAAGGTAGTGTTTTTATTTTATTCCATTTTATTTTGGTTTTACTTTTTTTGAAATTCTTCTCAATGACGATCATCTTTTAGTATTTTCCAATTTGTTAATCCACTAGAGATATGGCGTTAGGTATGATTCTAGAACCTGCTATGCGGTAAATGACATAAGTGGAAGGGAACCTTGTTAGGGTAGCTTTTCCTTATCTTTGAACTGACAACCGGTCGGGGGTTTAAATTATTGGTACTGAATGGATTTACCTCCAGTCTTTTTGTTTCCATTTTTCCCTTTTCCCCCACCAAAACTCCATTTACTCCACGAAAATCCATTCGAGCCAAGGCCGCTGTCACATGGCCGTTGTTGAACTTCCCAACTGTTCAATTTTGACCAATGTGCGAACACATGTACTCAACACGATCTGAGCGCATAGTCTGAAAGACTAAATTTACGTCAGTTATTTCGAGTCTCCCCTCTTTTTCTTTCATTAAAAACAATTATTTGCCATTCTGGAGATCAATGAAAGCTCACACCTTGGTTCTAGATTATAGACGGACTAAGTCGCAGCTCATGTCTCGAGTCAAACGCGTACTCATCAGCTCCATTGTTGTCTAAATTCCGCTTGAACTCTACCTCGATAACCCATTGAAACTATCCCGACTCCATCTATACTCTGCAAAGTCGCAAGGATACCCTGCATATCCACGACGGCATCATGGCCAAACAACCACGTATCCCGCCCTTAATCGGATGGCTATATGATCTCGTACTATGGCTGTTCTCCGTGCTCATCGATCTCTTCTTTCGAGAAGTACACCCGCGCGGTTCTTGGAAGATCCCCAGGAAGGACCCGGTCATTCTTGTCGCGGCGCCTCATGCGAACCAGGTAAGACAGTCTGATCGGTCTCTATCTGCTCGAGTATGCGCAAGTATGCTAACCGCACTACACCGATAGTTTGTCGACTCATTGATACTTATGCGTGTAATGCGCAGCGAAGCTCGTCGCCGTATCTCATGGCTCATTGCAGAAAAATCATTCCGACGCAAGTTTATCGGCTTGTTGGCGCGATCTATTGGGACAGTACCGGTGGCCAGAGCAATGGACAATATGAAACCGGGTCAAGGCACCATCTATATGCCAGATCCCGTCAACCAACCCACTCTGATCCGAGGAATAGACACCGACTTTGAGGGACCTGCTTTTGAGAAGGACGGCACTATTGCGCTACCGACCATCAACGGAACCTCACACAATGCTACCATTGCTGAAATACGTAGTTCGGAGGAGTTGATCATCAAGAAGCCATTCAAAGCAAAGGATCCACTTTATCAGCTCACGGGAAGGAATGATATTTTAAATGATGGGAAGTTTGTTGGAGATGCATCTGAAAAGGATCCCAATTTTAAAGGCTCCAAGTTCAAAGTCTCCCCTCACGTGGATCAAACAGCTGTTTATGAAGCTGTCTTTGCCAGACTTAATGCGGGCGGATGTGTCGGTATCTTCCCAGAGGGTGGTAGTCATGATCGTACAACTTTGCTTCCGTTAAAAGGTAACCCCCATTTACCCTGTTCACTCATTATGCTATAGTTTCTAACTTGTTATTTTTCTTTCTTGCTAGCTGGAGTGGCATTGATGGCTCTTGGCACTCTGGCAGATAATCCTGATTGTGGACTGAAGATTGTGCCTTGTGGGATGAACTACTTTCACGCTCA
Source organism: Aspergillus avenaceus (assembly GCA_009193465.1). Lineage (NCBI taxonomy): Eukaryota > Fungi > Ascomycota > Eurotiomycetes > Eurotiales > Aspergillaceae > Aspergillus > Aspergillus avenaceus. The sequence goes on from ML742466.1 coordinate 4,489, forward strand.
CAAGTTTCGGTCGCGGGCAGTCATCGAATTCGGAAATCCAATAGAAGTACCCAGAGAACTGGTGGAGCAATATAAACGAGGGGAAAGAAGAGAATCAGTTGGCGCTCTGTTGGACCTCATATACCAGAGCCTTGTTGCCGTTACCGTGACCAGTCCTGACTATGAAACACTGATGGTGCGTTGTTATATTTTTTCTATTCGTTTCGTTAATTTCTAACGGGCTTCACTGACTATCGTCTAGGTTATCCAAGCTGCTCGCCGCTTGTACAATACCAAAGGCAAAAAGCTCCCTCTCCCAATGGTCGTTGAACTAAACCGGCGTCTTGTGAAAGGTTATACACATTTTAAAGATGATCCGCGAATTGTACATCTGCGGAGATCTATTACCGATTATAATCGGGAGATACGTCTGTTGGGTATACGCGATCATCAGGTAGAATACGCGAAGTTCTCCTTCATCAGAGTGATTATCACGTTGATCTCGCGGTTGATCAAGTTATCTCTTCTAACAATCGGGACACTTCCTGGCTTGCTTCTTTTCACTCCCGTCTTTATAATCACTAAGTCCATCTCGAAAAAGAAGTCAAAAGAGGCGTTGGCCGCATCTACAGTCAAGCTACAAGGGCGGGACGTTATGGCGACTTGGAAGCTTCTCGTTGCTCTAGCTTTCGCCCCAGCGCTGTACGCTTCGTACACCATCGCTTTTACCATCTGGGCTTACCAAAATCGCATCCAAGGAACTGTCCCAGGTTGGATGCCGCTGTGGCTTATTACTCCCATTGGTCTAGTTTTGTTCCCAACCATCACCTTCGCAGCACTCCGCATAGGTGAAGTTGGTATGGACATTGTGAAGTCCTTGCGGCCACTTGTGCTGTCGTTGAATCCCTATTCGGCCAACACTCTGGTCAAACTCCGTCAGAGGCGCGCAGAGCTTGCCCAGCAGGTTACAGATGCCATCAACACATTAGGGCCAGAATTGTTCCCTGACTTTGATGCGGCTAGGATTGTCACTGATCCTTTCCAGGAGGTCCATAAGCCTACCGAGAAGACTAATGGCGAGCCTGTTCCAATCATAGGGAGTAAGAGAACCGCTACTACAACGGACTTTGAGCGGGGGTCCATATCGCAGGAACCTCTTCCCAGGAACGAGTCGTTCCACAACCTTGCGAATATTGGCTTCTTCTCAACCCGGCCCTCGAGCCGCAGCCGCAGCCGCAGTAGCTCATTTGGAGGTCGGCCTGGGTCGTCCGGGCAACAACTTAAACCACTTAGCCAGATGACTTCAGCTGACAGCTATGAGGAAGTCAGTTCGAAGATTCGTGACGCTATGCGGCAACGAGGCGAACGCCGACGTCGTCATAGCGAAGATAGCAACAGTTGGGATATGGCCAGCTCGGAGCCCGGAACACCTTATAGTGAAGGGAGTCGGAAGGATATTTAATAATGTTTGCTCAATTTCCTACATTATAGCGGTGGTGTTTGGCGTTGCGTTACTGTGCCTGCCGACATTATTGATTTTGAGTATATCTGAGAAGGCACTTTCCAATAGTTGAAAATGGAAAAGTGGTATGAGTTCATGTATATATATACAGAGTTGATCTATTTACGTATATTACCATAGCGAAAGGCTCAAGCGGAAGCTATTTGCGGGTTCGGGTAACAAATTCATACGAGAAAATCGGTAATTTACACGTGGGCCTCGAAGAAACCGGAGACGTGATATGCCCGCGACCCACCATCATTCCTGGACGTTACCGTCTCTCAAATCACATCCTGTGAAGTATCCTTATTTGTCTGTTTTTCTTTCCTTTCCAAAAGGGCCCCTTTTGTACTTCAATTGAGCTTCCCCGACTTATTGGCTGGACGCGTTGCCACTTAATCCCTTCCACACACCAATCTTTCTTCGCCGTCCCCACAAAGTTAGAACAACATTTACCTGTGCACAAAGGGCCAAAAAAAAAAAAAGAAAAGAAAAGAAAAGAAAACAGTGTAGCCTGATGGACACAGCCCTACAGCTACCAACAAGAACGTCGAGCTTACGCCGCCTTTAGTATATACTGATACCTCACAAGATACGACAAGGCCGGTCTTCGCTCAATCTTAACCTTCTCGATTCTCTAGCTCCTGACCACCAACCACTACCCCCCTGAGAAACCGTTGGTCTTTCTTCCGTATCGCCCTTACCATTTTATAGTCGACCAAAGCTCCTTCTTACACGCTTTTCCATTACCCTAACCAAAACACCATGGCGACGTCAATGCACTTGTCTAAGCTCCGGAAATGGTTCCTTGCATCCCCACCCATTGAGATGGCCTTGTCGAAACTCCGGGAGTTGCTCATTGGAGCGTTACGGCAGGGGCCAGTTCCACAGCATATCGCTTTCGTTATGGATGGAAACCGGAGATTCGCTAGGTCGCATGGTATTGAGACAGTGGAGGGACATAATTTAGGATTTGAGGCGTTGGCAAGGGTAAGATCTCTATGCTTTTCTTTCCCTTTTCGTTTCCTCTTTCCTCGATATTTATTTTACCTTTTTTCCCCCTCCCCTCACTCTCTTTCTTTCTCCCGAACTGGCCTACCTCAAATATGATTCTCCTACGCTGCTCACTCCGACCCTGGTCCCCGTATAATCGCTAACGGTCTGTGCTTATAGATCCTCGAAGTATGCTACAAGAGTGGAGTAAAGGTTGTGACAATCTATGCCTTTAGTATCGAAAATTTCAAGCGGTCTAAATTCGAGGTGGATGCGCTGATGGAGATGGCTCGGGTGAAACTGTCACAAATGGCTCAGCACGGGGAAATACTGGAACGCTACGGAGCAAAGGTCCGGGTATTGGGTCGTTTGGACTTGCTCAGACCTGACGTCCTCAAAGCCGTGAACCGGGCAATGGACATGACAAGTAATAATGGCGATCGGGTTCTCAACATCTGTTTCCCGTATACGTCACGCGACGAGATCACCGGCGCCATTCGGGACACTGTCGCAGATTACAGCCAACCCTTGGGGTCGCACTCATCCTCGCAACGGACACCATTTTCCGAGTCTCACATTGCGCTCAACATCCAAGCACAACATCAAAACGGCAAACCCGAGGATATCACCAGCGACGTTGGATCTGCGTCGGGATCGTCGACACATGCAGACGAGGCAGCTGCTAAAGAGGATCAAATAAATGAGATATATGAATCAGGGTCCGCTTTCTCGTCGTCTACGACTCTCGACCTCGCCGGACACCAGGACGGGCATAATGGGAAGAAGGCAGCGCAAAACAACGGAGCAGAGTCGGAAAATTCGTCGTTTAGGTCACCCGAAACAATCACGCGACAAACGCTGTCAAACTATCTACACACCCGAGAGAATCCCCCCTTGGACCTCTTGATTCGTACATCCGGGGTAGAGCGTCTCAGCGACTTCATGCTGTGGCAATGCCACGAGGACACCGAACTTGTCTTTTTAGATGTGCTCTGGCCTGAATTCGACCTATGGCATTTCATACCGGTTCTTCTAGGATGGCAGAGAAGGATCTCAAAGTCGAGAAAGAATCCCGATGCCGAAGGCGATTTCGACGGGGATGTAGCAGAACCATCAGAAAATGACCAGGTAGTTGAGTCCAGCGAAAAGGTCAAGGGATTGTAAATCGTCCTTGATCGCAGTAAGTTTCTTTGTTTTTTTGTTGTCTTTTTTTTTTTATAAACCATCGTGGCATTGAACTTGCACACCAGACATACCTCGCATCGAACCATTAGTTTAGGAGTTTGGAGTTCTGCTCCCTTGGCCGTCACTTAGATCGATATCCCAGTTTCCATATCTCTTTTATATTATACATTTTTTTATACATTTTCTGGTGCATTTGATGGTTCCAAAACAATCACGAACCGCCCGGTTGTTACAACTTTTATTTTTTTCATATCATTCATGGATCCATTCATTTATTTTCTTTCAATCCGTCATTATTGCATTGTAGAGATGAAGATAGCCAAGTTCCTCATGACTTTTAATAATGGGAATGGTCGATAAGAACCACGCATGGATTGGAGATCAAACTCATGACCTCCAATACTGCCTTCAGGTGGACCCTCGTGAATCACCCACACATTGCGGCGAAGAAAGTTGATAATCTACTTTGTAACCAATGTGTACAGATTCTTATGTTATTTGTTTTGTGCGTTTTACATTGCTCTAATCGTGGAGTTTCTATCGTGTAATCATCTAACATACCCTCATTTATTGCGATAATGAGGGAGGATCTGTGGAGGGGGTGAAGAGGGTGTATGTCTGCTTTCCAGGGAATGTTTTTCAGTTCACCAAATGTGATATGCGTCCGCCCCTACAGGACGCGTTGACGCAGACACCGACTCGTGTGAATACCCCATGTGATACTGCGGCAATCAAGCCTTCCAGAAGTAGCGCACAGAATCAGAGAATAGTGCCAAACCTATAGCAAGAAGAATCACAAAAAAAGAAATCAGTAGTTGCCTCAAAGAGCGATGGGAACTGAGATCCATGGTAAGGAACATGGGGCTGCGAGAAACGGCGCGGTGGACATACCCGAAAGTTTGCTTGATGCTGCGGACATAGTAGAGTTCCCAGTTCTGCTGGGTGACATCTTCCTGGCCAACAGGGACACCGGTCCAAGCCACACGCATCTGTGTGACACCGTCGACATCGTTCTGATCGAAGTTGATCTCAAGGGAGCTGAAGTGTCCTTCAGGCCACTGGGCCAGACGCCACTTCTGCACGATCGACTTAGGCTTCTCCAGCTTGGTATATTCTCCACTTACGTTTCCATCGAAGATGGCAAACTTGCCACCGACATGAGCACCGTCAAACTGACGAGGTGGAGCGCGGGTGAAAGCAGCAATACGCTGAGGGTCGGTGAAGGTATTGTACAACTCCTCTGCTGTAGTGCGGAATTCATCCGAGGCGTTCACCGTGGTCGTATTCACAGCGACTTTGCCGGCAGTCGTGGTCGTCGGCTTAGGGGCCGGCGATTCTTCCTTCTTGGATTGAGGATGATAGGAGGGGGCGGTGAAACCCTTGGAAGGGTTCACACCCGGGGCATGTTGGATATCCTTGCCGTGTTCGGTGATCAGGGCGGGGGCGAACTGAGCCAACTCCTTTCTGAGTTGCGGAACGAGCTTCGACCGCACGAGATCCTTCACCGGCTGCTTGGACGAGGACTCAGAGTAGATGTCGATCTCGAACTACCCCAGACACGGACCCGTCAGTATCGGCAGCCTGCGTTGATGGTCTTGGGGAGCGAGAAAACATACAACATACTCATCTTCCTCCGTATCATGGGCTACCTCGGGGATGGTGACAGTACCGCTAACGGACTCCTCGTCCTTGGTCTTACCTGTCCAGGAATTTTAATTGTGCCCCGGACCAGGGATGCACATTACATTTCACGAACCTTCATACTCTAACTGTACTTTGACATCGAACAAGGTGATGACCTTGCCCTTTCTCTGGCTGACGTCTACGTCGCCATCCATGGTCAGCAGGTTCGAGACCTTTGCGGTGACACCATTTTCCTCGGCGGTGATCGAACAGAGCTTTTCCTTCAGGTAAGCTTTGGCCCATCCGGAGGCATCCTTATTGACCCAGTGCCAGTTGTTGGGGTTGTGGAGAACCATGATGTTGGTATTTCTTTAAATAAATTTATTATGAACAGCTAGTGGTCCTGGATGTAAAAATCTTCTTTCTCTATGGGAGGATTGACAAAAGACACCCGATATATGAATATGGATGAGCGACGGTCTTTCTTAAGTCTTTGTTCCAATGCTAGGTTCTGTGATTGACAGTCAGCAATCACGTTGATAGAAGCATTGAGCGATGCAAATAACAGTGATAGGTAATAGAAGGTATTCTCAGTGATCACGGGTAGCGTTCCCGGACCGGGAGCTAATCAACACGAAAGAGAGAATCAAAAGATTCCATCCTCTCTCTGACTGGTGCCAGCTATGTAATCTCATCATCAAAGCGGTATATATATAAGTTCTCAACCAACTGTGCGAGAGTTTGGCAAGTGAAAAAATATATTTTGTTGTGTGCAACGCGATAAAAAAAAAAAATTCATGATGATTTTTTTTTTTTTTTTTTTTTTTTTTTTTTTTTTTTTTTTTTTTTTTTTTTTTTTTTTTTTTTTTTTTTTTTTTCTTGGGAAGGACTCACAGTTTCATTAAACGACGTCCAAAATTAAGACGCTGTGGAAAGTAGATCAACCAAGTTCAATTGCTGTTCTAAGTAAGGGAAAAAGAACAATTGGAAGGTACCACGGCAGAGTTGGGGATAAAAGTTTTTAAATAATACAGATAGGAAGAAAAACCCCCAAGCGACAAAGAGAAGAGAAGAGAAGAAGAGGGATTTTGAAGAGCGGATTCGGAAGGAAACTGCTAGAAGGGCGCACGTGAGACACTAGCCCATCCGGGAATGGTTCCGTTTTAGGTATAATCCATGTGTAATGTGATGGCTTTCAATTCCATTCTATAGAAACTCGATTGATTTTTATCTTTCCCATAAAACAAACGAATGATTTGGGTATCTTGGTCTGAACATCATATCTGGAAATAAAAAAGAAAGTAGAAAAAGAGGAATAAGAAGATGATGAACAAAGAGAAAAAATAAGAAAAAGTCATCACGGTCACTCTTCCAACTGTTCTAGTTCATCCTCCCATCCATCTTCCCGGTCAAGTTGCTCTTTAACTCGTTCCCGTAACCCTTGTATGGCACTCCCCAAAGCTTCCGTCCATTGCCCTTCCACCGTAGCCACCTTGTCTTTAAGGTCATTAGTCAAGGAACGTTCTTCATCCGCACGAGATGCTTGCATCTCACTCCGGACACGGTCTTCGGTCTCCCCTTGACGAACACGCTCCGCCTGCATGAGTCGACAATTGGCCTTCATCACAGCCGATTTAACTTCATGCAGAAGACAAAAGAGGTTAATTTGAGATTCAATGAATTGATAGCTAGATTTCTCTGCGTGCGCCAGGAGCGTGTAGAGGTATTGTAACGGGTGATGTTGATAACTCGGGTTTTCTTCGTACTCATTGCCGGGAATCTGGATCTGAAAGCCGGCAATGTCTGTTGGGATCTGCTGGACGAGCGTGAGCAGAGAAGGTGCAATATCCCAGAACGCGGATAACTGCATCTCTACTCCTCGGACCACGTACTCTTCGATCACCACTTGAAAGGATTCAAGCCGAGCCAGCGCGCTTGCCTCATGTTTTACACGCCGGTCCAGAGCATCCTTTGCGAAGAAGGCCTCCGTTCCACGCACCTTCTCCTCATTGGTCTTTTGCTTATAGGGTAGTAGAATGACCGTCTTGTACTTCTCATCCCGGTCACCAAATAGCTCGTACATCTCACGATGCAACTGCTCCCGAGCCTCAAACAACCATTTCAGCTGAGTGAGTTTCTCGAGCAACTCCGGCTTTTCATCACCCTCCTCTTGGGTTTGGTCTGGTGTCTCATGCTGAGCATCATCGAACAATTTACTTCGTAGATCATCAATAGAGCTGGTAGCCTTCTCGATTCTATCCGTGAGTATTGCGTGCATTGGTTGCAGTACCGATTCTTGATAGCAGTCCAGTTCTTGTTTTGCTAACTCTCTTTCAAGCTTATGTTCCTCCATGATCAGTGCAGCCTCCGCCTCTGCAGCTTCCGCAAATGTGATACTCCCCTGTTCAATCTGACTTTGAATATTAGCTTTGAAATGCCGGCGGCCTTCTTGGATCTTCTCCTTGTGACTGCGAGATAAACGCTCCACATCTGCCTGATGCTTCTGTCTGGTAGACTTGATTTCCGAGAGGTCACTAATCGATCGGACTAAGGTCCGGTAATTAACAAGGTCCGGATGGCAGTTATTGACAGCTGGATGGTGTCGAGGGTAAGGTGGAGGCAGAGTGATAAGCCTCGAGACGTCCATTTTCTGTGTTTCTCGGGCGTAACTGCGGTTAGTATGCCCGGCGGTACTGGAATAATCTGATGAAGCCTGCTCTTCATGCCATCCCACCTTCTCAGGAGGATATTCATCCGAGCCATAGATCGCATACTGGACTGCTGGATCGAACGAGTGACTCGAATGCCCCGCTTCTACATGACCGCGTGCTTCACCCCATTGCAACGATTCACGAGGCAAGCCCATGTATTTCGATTCACGTTTGGATCGCTCAATTTTACGTTCCCCGCCCTCGCTGCTGGACTTTGATTCCCACCACCGGCTCGGTGCTCGTCCTCTGGAGCTCATTTCATCATTGCTCATACTAAGGCTTGCTATCGGTGATAAGCAAGGCTGATAATTGTTCCACCAAGCTGACTCGGGCCGAGATTGCGGGATAGTGAGTCTCGGTGCCCCTCGTGAAGGCCGCCTAGAAAGCGGAGCAGACGCGACTTGCGGTTTTGGGGGCATCTCAAACAACTTCTGACACACTTCTTCTATATTCAAAGCGCCAGAATTCCAAGCTTTGGTGTACTTTTCGCGCCTAATTTGAGACTCCGATATAATATATTCAGTGAATATCTTTAAAGCTTCAGTTTCATCGGCAGCACCGGCTTCCTCTTCTATGAAGCTTTTATGTCGCTGTATAGCATTCTGGACGAATCCCACATCTTGACTGACGACAGAATCCAAAGACGGACCCTTTTGTGAGGGAACACGGCGGGGGGATAATGTTGAAGCCGAAGGCAATACATCATTCTGCGAATGTATTACATGAGAGACCGGCCTGCCATCTCTAGACACAGATCGTGAAGGTGGACTTGTATCTTGTCCCGATAATAAAGGAGGTGTGGGTAGGGCCTTAGGGGGCAACGGCTGTGAAGCACTTCTGGAATATGTGGACTTATCACCACCAGGTGAGAATGGCGGAGTTTGTGCAAAGGCCCGTGGTGGGCCAGAGGGGCTGGGATCGGCTCTAGGAGTCGAGAAGGACGAACGATCTGAAAACAGTCCTGTTGATGAGGCTCTAGGTCGCGAGTTTGGCTGTTCTCCGTCAGATCCATGACCGGCACTGCTCCTTGGTGTAACCTTTGTTGGGATTTGATGTTGAATTGGATCAGGGGTGGCATTCATGTCTTCAAGTACAAGGTTTGACGGTTTCACTCTATCTAGTGCCTCAGCCCAGGGGTTACTATTCATAGAGACAGCGCTAAAGTCATCAAAGGCTTGGCTTTGCCGGTTTCTGCGCTCAATTCGCCTCTCTCGGATTCCCTTGGCATTCGGATCCCGTAAAGCTGGGCTGCGAAACAAACCATTGCCAGCGGGATTTGGAGACGGGCCAGTGGAGCTAGCACCAGTGAGGTTATCACGCGACGACGATGTGCCTGTCGTGTCAATAGCAAGGGGCGCTCCTCGTCTATGTGTGGTCTCCTTGGGTGCTTCATCCACCCAGCCCGCTGGAGTTGGGGGGATACTGTCCAGGCCTGTTCCTAACACTGGGGGTGGCCGTGTCCTAACAGATCGTGGTTGAGTTTGCGAGTGTCGCAAGGTAGTTGTGTCGGACAAACCACTGACACTCTGCGATCTTGTAGTAGGAGGTGGACCTGGGGGAGGTGGCGGTAGAGGCATTCCAGGTTCCCAGCCGCCGTTCGTAGGTGACCGACTTCTTGACTGGCTCGTGGCCCTTGATGAACTTGAACTATTCACAATGGGGCCGGCAGAAACTGCACGTCGTGATGCTGGAGGCCGGTTCGGGTCATCGAACTGGGCGCCCAAATGGTTATGGCTACTCAAATGCGAATGCTGTACATTATCTTGCGGTTGAACCCTTATATATGGTGTTGGTGCGGTACTGAATGAGGTGGATTCTCGATATGCGTCACTGGCGTGTCGTGATGATGACCTTGATGACGGACCAGCCTGCGATAGTGGTGGAGGTGGTGGCAGTGAAACATGCCTACTTTGATTGGCGTCACTAACATGGGCCATAGACAGCGGGCGAGTACGAGGTAGTGGGCGTTGTCGATACTCCACAGGCGGTTCTATATTATTCTGTATTACACCATTATATGTAGACACAGGCCCTGGCGATGCGGAGCCTCTTCCAGAGCTATTGTGGGCGGTATGGCCCCTTGATTGATGTTGTTGTTGCTGACTTGGTGGTGAATAAGGTGGCGGAGGCGGCGATAAAGAGATGTCTGTAGTATTTGAGTTAACTCCGTTAGGCTGCAGACCTCTTGAAGCTGATTGTATCACACATATGCACGACTGCGTGGTGTCTGTTTATCCCGACAAGCGATCCCCATTTTTTTTTTTTTAAAAAAAA
>ML742467.1:0-14713 GCA_009193465.1 Aspergillus avenaceus
AGATTAAATTTTAATTAAAGAATATTTCTTTATAGATTAAATAAATAAATAGAACAGTAATTTTAAAGAAATTCTAAATAAAATAATAATAGAAATTAATAAAATCTAATAAAGCTTAAATATCAATAATATAAATTAATATAAATTATTTTATAATAATTTTAATTTTTACAGAATTTATTTAGATTCTATAGCAGTTAACTATAAAATTCAAAAATTTTATTTCTTTAATTAAAAATTTATATTTTAATAATTTAATATATAAACTAGTTTTTTGGAGTTTCTGCAGAACTATATAAATATAATATATATATTTAAAGCAGATACAGTTATAAATTAAAATATTATCTAAATAAATAGTACAGAACTAGTCTAAATATTTTTATAGAATATTATTAATATAATACTGAAAAATAGCAGAGGCTCCAGTCAATTTAAATAGTATTACTAGTAATTTATACAGATTTAATTAGATTTAAAATATAGTTATTTATTTTTGATTTTTTTTTATACAGATATTATTGAATATAGAAATAATATTAATTTTAAAAAAGTATTTTATTTTTTTCAGATTATTCAGAGTCTTTTTAATTAAAAATAATAAATATTAGTCTTTTATAGTTATTCTATTTAAAACTCAGTAATCTATACAGAAATATAATCTTCTATTAAATTTTACTATAAACAGAACAGAAAATATAATAGAGAAAGAACTGAGATATATAAATCTTTTTTTCAGATTTTCCAGAAGTTATTTATATAAAGCTGTCAGTTCAGTTTAAAATATTATATATAGAAGTTTAAATAGTAGTATTTTTTCTTCTATCAGTTTAATATTATAATTATATAATCAGTATAGCAGAAGACATTTAGCTTTTTATACTGAGAATATATTAATAAAGTTTCAGAGTTTAGAGAATAGGTTCTGGATAGGATTCTCTAGGATTTTTTAATTATTCAGAATATTATTAATTTATTTTATAATAAATATAAATATTCTATAGCAGTAATAGCAACTATAGATAGAATAGATTTTCAGAAATATTAAAATAATATTATATTTTTTTAATATCTAGAATTAAACAGGCAGATTATAGAGGTAGATTTTTATAAAGATATTATTCAGAACTTAGATTTTGCTTAAATATATTAATATATTATAATTCTAACAATAGAATTTACTATTAAACAGCAGAGTATAGATAATAAACCTAATATAAAGATTATACTTTTTTAACCAAAACAGATTTAAAATAATAAAATAGTAGATTAACTGGATTATCAGAAACAGGATTTTTTTTAAGTAATTTTAGATTTGCAGGGTTATAACAGTATAATAGATAATTAATTTATTTTTATTTTTTTATTTATTAAAATTTTTAATTTTAATAGGGTTCTTCAGAAATTTTAAATCTAGACTTTACTTTAAGATTTATTTTTTATTTATTATTTAATTCAGAACAGCTCTACTGTCTAATATTATATAATTAAAAAACTCTCAGTTTTATTCAGTTAAAATAATAGATAAAATTATTAAATTAAAATAATTTAATTCTTTTTTAACAGAGAGTTTTTAAGTAGTAATAGCAGATAGATAGATTATATAGTATATTAATATCTGATAGTAATTTAAATTAGATTTATTTCTTTTATTAATAAATACTAGTTAAGTAACAAAGTACAGGACTTAAAAGACTGATTCTGGAGTAAACTAGTAATATAAAAAATAAAGACTGGATTAATATTAAATAAAATACTCTATACTGTTTAAAAATAAAGATTAAATTCTGTACAGTAATAGACTAGATAGTTTTTAAAACTGTAATAAAAATATTTTTTTTAATTTTTATAAAAAAAAATATAATAATCCAGTAAAATTCTATATTGGGAAAATAAGTTTATAAAATTAAAATTAGTAATAAAGCAGTAGATTAGTTCTGGAAAGACTGTAGAGAAAAGTCTAGAGAAAATTCTGATAGAATTTTATTTTAATAGAATAAAAACAGAAATAAAAATTTTTTTTTTTATAATATTAAAAGTCTTCAACCTTCAGTTAATTCTTTTAATATAAATTAGATAGTAGCTTTCTAGATTCTGCAGAAAATAGACAAATTTCAGATAGTTATTAATAAATAGGTTATAGTATAGAAGTATAGATTTTAATTTATAGTTAATAATTTATTTTAATATTATAAACAGAACAGTTTCAGAAATTTAATCCTTTAAAATAAAATATTAAAAATCAGCAAAGAAGAAACTGAATTCTTGATTTTTTTAATAAAGATTATATAAATTATTATAGATATTATAAATATAGTTAAAATTTTTAAAAATTTATTTCAGCAGAGTCAGGACTTCAGTATAATCAGATAGTTAATAAATATTATTATAAAAATAAAACAGAATTTAAATATATAAAGCTTCTTTCAAACAGTTAACTATATAGACTATTTAAATCTGAAAAGTTGGGAAGTAGTTTCAGTTAATAATTATTTTTTTCTTAATTTAAAAAATAAAGTAGTAGAGGTCTTGACAGTTATTATTAAATTTATTAAAATTAAATAGTTATTTAAAGAGATCAGTAAAAACAGTAGATAAAAAATTAATTAATATAGATATTTCTATTAAAAAAACTACTGATTCTTTAGTAATAGATTTAGAAATTTAGATAGAGATATTAACAGTTAAAATAATTATTTAAATAGTTTTTTTTTTTTCAGTTATAACAGTAGCTAGTTGACAGGTATACTTCAGGACTTGATTATTATTTATTTTAATTAATAATTTTTTATAGTTTTATTTTTTTTTATAGATAGATTTTATAGTAACTATAAAGTTATAAATCTTTCTATAGTATTTAAATTATTTATTAAAGTCTTCAGAAATATTCTGGGTGAATTTTTATAGAAAAGCTGGGTTAATAGAGGGCTAAAGAACAGCAGGTATTTTTAGATATAATAATCTTATAAAAAAAAGCTATATAATATTAAAATATAGATTTAGACAGAGTTCAGAATAAGATTAATATATAGGCAGAGTACAGATTAAGGATAGATATAAGCAGATAGATAAGATGTAGCTCGAAGAGCTACAACAGGATCGGTTTCAGACAGGTAGATATACAGCGGGAAGGTCACGTGGCAGGCGGTCAGGACAGGCAGAATGGGGACCAGGGGTCACACCGTGACACAATTAGCATTAACAACCTCCTCCAGGCATCAACATCAGACAATAAGGCATCAACATCCTGTATGCTCGCAGCTCGTCACATATACTAGTTATTATAGATTAACAAAGAAGCAATTTATTGTGGCTTATGAACACTTTGTTTTATTTATAGGCAGGTAGCCTAGAAGGCAGCCAGAGTATTTGAACAGCTACTACCTGTGTACAACACTTTGCATTTTTTGTTTCCATTGTAAAAAGTATTATTTTCAAGCTTAACTATGATCCAAGACTGTAAACCTTGATATGTACTATGTCATGAAATCAGTAAAGGTATGTGCATTCTTATATTTGTTTGTAGAGATTTATTTCATGATTGTGAATCAAATATTTCATCGCATTATGGGCGATAGAGCTGTCCTTGCCGCGCTCAAGTTGATTGTGTTGAGCCTCCTCAGCATCTGTAGGCTGTCTATGTGTTTTGTTCATAATCATGGTGGTCAACTCTGGAGGAAGTGAATAGGCTGATGTTATCAATGACTGTGCTTCTTGTGCCCACCAGTCATGCCTCTGCGGTGGTACATTGCGCGTTGAACAAATGCGGTAGTATGGATCAACAAGCCACATTGTCAGGAATCGAAGGTGTCCGGGCCGAGATTTGGAAATCAGCTCAAATGGCTCCATGCGATGATGAAGTACATTTGGAAAGACAACAAGGCGTCCTTGGTTGATTGAGACAGATCCCAGCTCTTGAACAGAAGGTTTGCCATTTTCAACACCGAATAATTGTTCCAAGTATGGTACATCCCATCCCTCAAACTGATATATATCTGAATCCATATCAATCTCTTGACGGAATAAGATCCGGCTACCTGTAATGTTCTTCATATCAAAAAAATAGACTGCAGCTCCCACAATATGCTCATTACAAAGGCCGTCTGTATGCCAATCCTCGCCTGGGAAGGAAGGGCTTTCTGGGGTTAATTCAACCCCTTCCAATTTGACAATAATTTGCAGCCCTTTGTCGCGAAATGTTTCCTGAAGCCTGACTGTATAATACTCGTGATCAGTGCAACTCATGTTCGGAGACTCTTGGAGTTTGTAACGATCCATTGGGTCTTTCATTGTAAATTGTGATTTCCAGATCTTTGGTTCCGTGTTCCAAATGAGATCATGTTCTGTAGGACCAACAATTGACTTTGCAGTTTTCCCTGCTTTCCATTCATCATACGAGTAGAGACCCGGTTCGGAATGCTCGAAGCAAAACAGGCGACTATATTTTGCATCGACCACATCCTTCAAGGATACGGTGCTCTCCCAGTCCTGTGGGATTTCTTTGGTTTCAAGACCTTGCCATTCAACCTTAACACCAGATTCTGGAAGGGCAACATAGTCCTTGACACGGGCCAGTATGTTGTGGTATGTTTTGGGATCATTGCCCAGCTCCATTGGCAGGTCTTCTGCCCACTTGGGATATTTATTTCGCCACTCAACCCCAAATGTTTGAATTCTCCTGGGTGCCCTGCCCCGTGGGGAAGGCAAATCGAACTCCATAGGCTCTCCTTTGATCAATATTTCATTCCATGGTTTGATGACTTGAGACATCACCCGCTCAAGTGTTTCATAAAAAGAGTGGTGTTTACCCGGGTGCAAATTGTTGATATAAGAGGTAATTCGTACGTCGGTCGACCCCACTGGCCCACAAAACTCCACCTCGCAGGGAAGCCACTGGGATCGGTGAGAGAACAGCAACCTTCTCGCGGTCCCATAATTATCAGGTAGCTCCTCCAGTCTTTCACGATCCTGGTCGTGCCTCGGTGCAGCCTCGCCTTGTCCGTAAGTTTTCACTGTTTGTTCGAGCGGAACAGAGCCGCCATTCACCAGAACGCGCGTCTGTCCGTAGATAAGAGGGAAGAGAGATGGGTCGATCATATTCCAAATCTGCTTACTAGAAGTCGGGTCCCAGTCTTTCCGGTTTCCGCACTCGTCCAATAGATCATAAACAAACTGTTGCATCTTTAAACCAAGCGACGAGGGGATAATACTGTCAGATTTACAGACAGCACTGCCAGCGTTTAAGACTGAAATCTGGCCTGTTTCTTTAAATTGTATCGCTTTGTCGCGCAACTCCGCCAAGCACCAGTCCCATGCCTTTCGGCTAATGATCGGGCGTCCCATGGCTTCTTGTTTCCACTTTGCGACAGTGCGCTTGTCGAATACGAGGTTGTACCATCCGGGTCGGTCCGTCAGTGTTTCCATCAGATTCAACATGGCTAGCTCCCGAACGGTCAGAGGAGAGCTGTACCAGTCCATCGGGGCCCCATCGTAGAATCTGTCCTCGCTGTCCAGGGAGAGCTCAAGGGGTATATCATTAAACCCGGGAACTTTCAACGGGCCCGTTCCTGAGTTGTCAAGTTCAATGGTAGCCATGGTGAAGTTGGGGCGATATTAGGGAAACACAGAAAAGTTGAAATGTTTGATATCAATCCGAGGAAGTACTGGATTAATATAGGTGTGCCCTGGGGAAGAGGCAACAGTGGAGTTGGTTGCATGGAGGAAGATTGCCCGGTTAATACAAGCCATAAGTTGCTGTATTCGGGTATTTGTATGTATTAATTGTAATTCAATACCGCTTGACAGGGTAATATTACCCCAATCAATGTTTGACAAGAACACGCAATGTATATACTTGTACTTTGAACCAGTTTACAATGGATTTTCGAAGAATCATTACTCGCTGTACATTGTCTCTCAGTACATTGGCATATTTAGTATACAGGTTAAGATTTAGGTAGTAGGAAGGTCTTGCTTCAGCACTTGTTGACACGCTTCAGGATATCCTTGACTTTCACAACCACAGCCTGGTGCGGTGCGAACCCTTTGTCCTCAACCTGAAAATTTGTGTCTCGCATTGCTTTCACAGCCTCTTGTGCCTTCTCGGAAAAGTTTTCATAGTGCGGATACTTTTTTTGCGTCTTTTCAGTATCGTAGGCTTGCCATACGCGCCCATCATCCGTGGTTCGTGAGCTCTTGATGAATTCAACTCCCATCCGCTTGTCGAGCTCTTCATTGAACCATCTCATGTTATCCGCAACCCGGTTTTGCTCGACAAGCTTGAGCGCAGTCTTAATGTTGTTTTTTTCATTCTCAACACTGGGCAAGGATACCTTTTCTTTGATTTGTTCTTCAACTGTTGCAAGCACTTTTGAAAAGGGGGTAGCCCTTCCTATGCCCTCCACAAGAGCAGCAAGATCATACTTGCATTGGAAACCGTTCTCTCTCAATTTCTTCGAAGTCTCTATTACTCCAGCAGTATCGGCACTATTGATGATGTCTTGAAATTTGGGTTTATCGACTTGCATTTTGGATTTGGGTGCCAGGATGTGTTTCAAAAATGCTGGGTATGTGCAGGGAGCATCGACTTGTGCTGCTCGGCACCCCTTTGCAAGCTTTCGCCTTTTCGAGTTGCTGACAGTTTTAAACTCGATCAGGTATGCATTGTAGAGGAATAAAGTCTCTGCGGGACCTGCTGTGTTTGAGGCTCGGACTGTCTCGGTCAGAAGCAGAAGACAGAAAACAAAGAGAAGAAGAAAATACTTCATAGTCAAAGGCACGCTTTTTGTTGGTTGGTCTTGTTGCGACTAGAAGGGGAGAGATGAGGATTCAAAGCAGAATTCTTTTGTTCTATGTACAATTTATAGGTTTGAAAATTAGTATAGATAATTGACCTTCTAATACTTGATCGGGATATTGCTAGATCAACCCTGATGTAACATTTCAAAAAGGAAACAATTTATTTGGTAACTTGACAATGTTATTCTAATACATGTCCAATGTTTTGCATGTAATTTACGACACCAGCACTTCTTTTCGGCTTCATATTCATCGTAGTCCTGTACAGTCTACTTGAAAACAGAGGTCGTAGAGAGCGCTGGAGTGGTATCAGTAATACCAATACATATCTGTCCTTCATTTAATCTTAAGGAGTCTAGCTATCACTCATCTTATATGAAGCCGCCCGATCAGACCACCAATATCACGTCGGGTTCTTCCGATACTGAAAATTAAATGAATCCAGGGATCAGTCCTTGTACAGTTACGTAACAAGTAGTATGAAGTGAGACACACCCCACATATACTGTTGAAAGGTACCATGATACTAAACTAGATCCACGGATCTACTTCCTATTTGGGACACCCCTGGCGCTTGCTCCTCCGTATAATGGAGAATGCATGATCACTCTCGGGTTGAGGCTTGTACTCGGATCTACCCGAGTTCGAACGGGAGGAACCGTAGGTGTTTGATCGACGGCGATCAACAGCTCACGGCGAGGAAGTAACTTGACTCTTGCTTCTAATATTAATGAGCATATTCCTTCAACCTCCTGCTTGTCATCAATTACCCTAAAACCTCTATCAATCTAATTCCCAGTCCCTTGACTCAGAAGAACCGTCTAGTGGCAGGTGGAGCGATGTCAATTTCGCTGTGATTGAAATGCTTTGGTAGACTAATTTAGGGCCAGATATGGTCAGCTACTAACCACTCCATGTAACATCGCCTACTCTTTAGCGGTTGGGGGAAAAAAAAAAAAAAAAAAAAAAAAGAGAAGAAAAAAAAAAGAGAAAGCGAGAAAAAGGGGTCAGTCTTGGCATCAAATTCCCAATCTCTAACTCTGTTCGTTCTCCACCTGATAGAAATTCACAGATTGGTGAACAAGTCAGTTTAAAACAACCAGATAAACTGAATTCTTGCGACTTTCTAGCAAGCATCGGGCATCATCCGAAGCCACTTACTGAAAGTTGTCTTTGCATAGTACCGCCGCACTCTGGAGGGAGACATAGTAGTACTAACAGAGTTCCTTTTGTCTAGTAGTTTATACCATTCTGTGGTACTCTACGGTGGATCACTCGTAGAAGCCATCTTACGGATAGCGTATATAATGGTGCTAGAGACTGGGTCTAATAGCAATTTGAGCTATATCATACTTGGTACATTAGTACCTGCTCCGGTCGTAGCCACGGGTGGAGTTGGAAGGGGTGACAATCTTGTAGATAGACTGTTCAACGTGAATACAGTCGCGTCATCCTGAATAGTCCTAGTCCAATATACTAAACCTGGGAATATGGCAAAAATATGAGGTATTATCTTTCAACTCCGAATTGAGTTTGTTACTTTGCAAGAAACTTTTGAATCTAAGAAGATAGTAGGGGACTCTCACACGACCTATAAGTAGCTACTCGTAGCCTTTGTGCTGTCTGCCATCTAGCAGCAGCAATCCATCCTGTCTCTTTCTTTTCTTCTTGTTCAGGACTCACACATTCATTTCGAGTCTTTTAATTTGTTTCTTCTCATCATTTGTGGGTGCTACACATGTTCCTTCCCTTTATTTCATACCTCTAATAACTTCTCTTTCCTTCTTGTTCTCTCCCTTTCTCTTGAGAGAACCTGGATTGAAACCCTTTTTGACGGAACAATGATGTTGGGTCTCCTTGTAAAGGCTGCGCTCGTCGGGCTTACTCTTGCTTCTCACCCACGCCATCGCCACATCCATCGGCGTCATGGTAGCTCTCATGCGCATAGTGCATATACAGACCTAGATGTTAGTCGTCATTGGCTAAACACTAGTACGGCGCTCAATGAAACAGAGAGTCCATCATTTCCGGATGAGAGGTTGTTCAGCATAGCGCCCCTGCAACGCATACAGGAGGAGAAGGGAGCCTTTGCCCATTTCATGGTAAGGAACGCAACTTTCACATTATTGATTGAGATGTAAAGTAATCCAGCTAACCTGTTAGGTTGAAAATGCACATGATTGGTCTGTTTCCGATTGGGAAAATGATATGAAGCTCGCAAAAGAAGCCCATATCGATGCATTCGCACTCAATTTTGCTGCCTCGCTCACGGATCTGTATCCCTTGGCGTCTGCCTTTCAAGCCGCGGAGTCCACTGGTTTCAAATTGTTTCTGTCTTTTGATTACGCTGGTGCCGGACCATTCGAGAAATCCATTGTGATAGGCTTCATATTGCTTTATGGTGATCTTCCACCATATTATAAGTTCAGAGGAAAGCCCTTTGTGTCTACTTTCGAAGGGCCCGGAAATGCGGAAGACTGGAAAGAGATCAAGAAAGAGACGGGTTGCTTCTTTGTACCTTCATGGTCTTCTCTGGGGGCAAAGGATGCTCTGGAGTTAGGCACCGCGGATGGACTTTTCAGTTGGGCCGGTTGGCCGTGGGGCAACAAGGACATGGATACGTACGTCGATGCATCATACCTGGATTATCTTGATCAAGCCGATGGCAAGCCATATATGATGCCGGTGTCACCATGGTTCTATACTAACCTCCCCGGGTATGATAAGAACTGGCTTTGGCGAGGTGAGCTGTTCAATTTTTTGTCTATGGGCAGGCTTTCACTATAGAAACTCCAATACTGACACCTCTTAGGTGACACTCTATGGACAGATCGCTGGGAACAAGTCATGGTGGTTCAACCAAAGTGGTTGCAGATCATCAGCTGGAATGATTATGGTGAATCCCATTATATCGGCCCTCTTCGCGATATCGACAATTATGGAGCTTTTAAAGTGGGCAAGGCACCGTTCAACTACGCCCATGGTATGCCTCATGATGGCTGGCGTCTGTTCTTACCATACTGGATAGACACGTACAAGAATGGGAAAGGCACAATCACCAAGGAGGGCGTGATTGGGTGGTATCGGCCCAATCCTGTCGCTGCATGCAAGAACGGTGGTACCACTGGCAATACGGCCAATCAGCTGCAGCTTGAATTTGAGCCTGCGCAAGTGGTTCAGGATAAGATCTTCTTTTCTGCACTACTTACTGCTTCAGCTACCGTGACTGTCACTGTCGGAGGCATAGCCATCCCGGCTACATGGGAGTTCATCCCGGACGGCGAGGTTGGGGTATACCATGGAAGTGTGGGATATGGAAGCTTCCTTGGGGATGTGAAGATTTCCATCTCTCGCTCTGGTGCTACGATCGCGGAGTTCAGCGGCCCGGCTATCACGACAAGCTGCAAGGACGGTTATAGTAATTTCAATGCGTGGGTGGGGAGTGCCTCCGGTCCCAGTATCTCAGCCGTCTCGCCCAAATTGCCTATCGAGAAACAGACTTGCATCCAGGGTACAGCACCGGGTAATTTCCAAGGTATCTGTGAGTTCACCTGCAAATACGGATATTGCCCCATCGGAGCCTGTCAGTGCACCAAGATGGGTAGCCCGAGAGTAAAGCCCAAGCCCACGGGTAACGAAGGCTATCCAATCGCCGGCGAAGGATCCAGTTATATTGGCCTCTGCGCCTTTGCGTGCAATTATGGGTACTGTCCACCAGACGCATGTGGTACCACAAAGGTACCGCTGAAAGAGCCTACGGTTTCGCCTTTCCTTCCGTCCGCCTGCACTGCGGGTACTGGTGAGGGTAACTCCAAGGGGTATGTTCATACGCCTGCAACTACGGATTTTGTCCCATTAACCACTGTAAGTGCACTGCGACGGGAGCGCTCATCCGGCCACCACCTGCCAACACAACCTTTACTGCCGATTATATCGGAGGTGATGGGAGCGATAGTGGGCTTTGCAAGTTCGCATGCCAGCGTGGTTATTGTCCAGATGCTTGTGCGAGTACGGAAGGCGTGATTACCTCCTGCACAGACGATGATGACCGCCCCGAGTGCGCCGAAGAGCTTCCTTGTGACTATAGTCTGACATTCAATTCACTGGAGGCCTTGAAGAAGGCCTCTGCCGACATCCCCAGTGGCTGCATGCCGATGTATGCGGCCCAGGTCCTCATGGACACGCTCGACGCAGCACTGGCAAACTACACCGACGTCGACAACGGTTACGACGATAAATTCGGATACTATGTCAAATATCTCCGGGATATGGTCCCCACTGCTATCTCCAGATTTTTATCGCTGAACAAAGGGGAGGGCCCAGGTAACAAGTATTTCCAGTGCAGGTGGGCCACGCCAGGCAAGGATAGGGAGTACCAAAGCTGTCCAATCTTCAGCCCATCTGAGCAACAGCACATTGAATATAAGTTGATCGATGAGGAGGGTTTCTTCAAGGAACTTCAGAGCAAGTATGGCATTTCAAAGGACTGGGTTGAGTTCGGAACATACAACCGTAAAGTGCCACCGTGTCCTCCTTGGACAGGAGTAGGACCGCCTCCGACCTGCACCAATCCCCATTATACGTACGACAACTTCCCCATGGCTAAAACAGACTTCACCATCCCCAACCCCAAGGACTCAATCAAAGGCGCACTGCCCCGTTTCCGGCAGCTGAAGCTCGACCTAGCAGCCACATGGGGGGACCTGTCCTTTTTCCTGTGGGACGGCGACGATGACGACGCTGTGGCTGCCCTGTCCATGCCGGTCTTCATGCTCCTGCAAGCAGTTGACTCCATGGTGACAGTGAAGCAGATCGGCAAAGGTGAAGAAGAGGCGGAGAAAGAGGCAAAGCATGATCTGATCCTCATCATCCTTTCCGCCGTCCTACTTATCCTACCCTTTGCTGCGGAGGTCGTCGGAGCGGTGACAGGGATCGCCTGGATCGCAGATGCCGCCGCAATCGTGGATATCAGTGGTAGTATGGCGCTAGCGGGTTATGATATTGTGAAAGATCCAAAGTCAGCACCTATGGAGCTTCTGAATATCCTATTTGCTGGTTCGGGGCGTACCGCGAAGAACTTTTCCAAGGCTGCGGATGTTCGTCGCGGAATCAAAGTGGGAAATTTGGCAAAAATGGGGTCTGTCTTTAGGGACCATGATAGTGCTTTACAGAGTCTTATTCGCTTTTGTAAGAAATGATCGCGGACTGTGAAGGGCCAGTTCCATAGATACAAAACACAATATAATGTGCTTACATATAATATATATAATGTATTGCCATTGCTTCCCCTATATTGTATTTTCTGTTAGTCGCCTCTCTGAACTCTCGCTCCTGTTGAACAACCACCGTCGGAAGGATGGTCACTGTAGTACCTGTAGGCTCCGGTAAGAATCCTTGAAGGGTTAGTAATTGATAGGTACTATCTATGATCTGGATCCATTTCGGTACAACATAAATTATATAGATCAGCTCTTGGCTTTGATATGTTCTTCGCCCTGCGCGGGAAGATTGTATAGGTAGTCTACTTTAAAGCCTTTCTCCGAGGGTACATTGTGTTGATTAGAACAAGTGATAACCTGAATAAATTTGCTGATAGCATTGCCAAAAAATGTACATATTCAAACAACTATTCTTGTTGTGAAGATTTCCCGAAAATAGGACCAGCACAGTTGTAACTTTTGCAGACATTGTCTGATCGAGTGTTGGTTATAGTAGAAGTTGTCAATTTTCGCAAGGAATTACAAGGTAACACCGTTATTAAATCTGTGCCACTCACTAGGTTCTGCAAGATAAATGAGCCAAAATTGAGATTCTGTACAGTATTTATTAATATACTCAAATAGATAGTAGTCAAGTATTGCAGTAACGAGTGCAGAAAATTTCTAAAAATAAAGGATATCGATCAAATATATATATCGGTTACACAAAAAATCAAATAATAAAATTCAAGGAATATTGTACACCATCAGCCAGAAACTAGCCGGCTTTTATAAGCCTATATGTTGCAAGTCTACCTTAATGATTTCATTTGATCTTAAGATCTGCATTAGCACCAGCAGCAACCCAAATCAACTGATTTTGCTAAGTAATTGTAATACACTATCTGCAATTGTTGTCAAAGAGTATAAGAGAACCAGTCTCGTTTGGTGATTTTATCGAAGTTGAATGGAGAATGTACGCAATCTGAAATCACCTGGTTGTTCACTATTGTCTAGTTCCTCATAACCATTGATTCATGCTCTGCATCCCGTTCAGGAAACATACCAAGCGGCCTTCCATGTCCCGGGCTATTAGCCACTAGTGTATTTTGGCATATAAGTTATGTTGTAACTAGTCGTAGTTAGCGGCAGAGCTAGCCATCGCCCAGTTATAGGGATCAAGGGAAATATCCACTTTTCTTCGGGATCCCAGATTCCGAAAATTTTGGGTGTTCCAGGCCGACAAAATGTGAAGGCTGTATATATAGAAGGGGGAACTATGGGGAGCACTTATTGGGTAATTTATTTACTCCGAATTCAGAATGTCTCTATTGCTACCACCCACTTCCAAGAGACAAGTGGTGGCATATTATACTGTCCAAAGCCCGATCTTGGACCACGCCAAGTGTCAACCTGGTGGATGTTCAACATGGAGGGATACCCCTATCCTGAAAGCCTGGATTACCAATGTATTGCCGAAGCGGGTGCTCCCCATAACATAACAAGGATGTTTATCATATCATGCCCAGGAAAACACTAATAATAAGCCTTGCAAGTGGGGCTACCAAAGGTTACATCGCGTTTCCTCGGTGTTTAATCCATTGGGTATGTTCAGATTACAAATGAAAGTGACAACCCGCTGAAATGGGAAGGCTTTCATAAGTTCTTACATAGTCTGTGTCAGAATTAGCCGGACGCCAGTGGACTAATTTCCAACTGTTCAAGACATACATTGCCCAATTGGATATTTTGTAACTCAGAACTGGCGAGTTGTAAGTGACATGGGGCTGAGAACGTAGGATTTCAAATTCTTATAGATTATTTCAATCTCGTCCCAGGTATTCATATACTAATTATCTGATATTTAACTTTTCTTCTTCGTTTCCTTTTTTTCTTTTCTATGTGGGGCTAAGTTGCTGTTATACACCTTTTGTCTACTACAACTGGTCTGGACTTGATCACAGCTGAGACATTCCACAATGTCCATAACGCCACCAGCAACACTTTATCTGGTGGGTTGTCGGCTTCTTTCTCCTTGAAATTTAGGCCACTTTTATAGTTTACCAGTCTATTAATCTTTAGAGATAAAGGATACTAGACAGCAAAGTCTAATCAAAGCTTATACAGGGTGTACAGGGAATGTCCTCTTTACCAAGTACAAAGGTAAAACTATATAATGTATATCTTTGCCTTATAATCTAGATAGAATATATGAGTGAAAACTCTGTACTATTGATAAAGCCTGTTGGGAATATATAATAGGTATTGATTGCATTCAGTTCCTCCATCCAGCTACCTATAGATAATGAACTGGTCTATGCCTAAGTGGGGGTACAAGGTGGATTGCAGTACCTTGGTCTTGTAGAGATGTTCTATGAGCCAGAAGATTTTGTTAATATAAATTGTATATTTATAGAGGCCACAGCCTGCAAGAAGTATAATGTATAATCTATTTAAAACCATTGCATTGCATACTATCTTTAGGCCAGGAGTTCCTCCAATCGTAATATATTTCACGAAAGAGAGTGGGGATGTTTACAATCCGAAATAGACACGTAGATACTGGACTGGCCCTAATCTACCTTATGTGCTAGTATATATCACTGCTTCTCTTTGTATCCTACCGGGGTGCAAAGTCCAGAATCTATCTTGAAGATAACGCTACATATCAATACTGTAGTAAGTACAAATCTATCTTCAGGTTGTCCTTTACCTTT
>ML742468.1:0-14702 GCA_009193465.1 Aspergillus avenaceus
TTTTTTTCAAAGTGGCGATAATTGTGGTGACTGTTCAGCTTTTCCTGGAGCCAAAAAAAAAATAAAATAAAATAAAAATAAAAATAAAAATAAAAAAAGCACTTAAAGACCACTTGCAGAATGTGGCGAATGCATAAACATAGTACCCAACCTAAGCTGTTAGTGAGACTTTTAGTTTCTGTAAATGATTTTGTCATTTCTTTTTCCTTTATTTATTTTTCCCCTTTGTTCCCCCACGCGTAGAGTTCCATGTCTGATAACAATCATAAATATGACATGGGTTTACATCATCTACCTTGTTCCCCCTATGATTCTCGAATGATGGATTCGAGCTTGATCAAAAAAAAAGAAAAGAAAAGGTCTTTGTGAGCAATGAACACCCGTATATAAAGTTCAATCGAAGCTGTAATAGGCATTGGCATGGGGATGAAACCCCAAATGATGCGGACTGTTCAGCTCCGACCAGAGGCGGGAACAATTTCAAGTCCCCAGCAAATTGAGATTTCCTGAGGAGATGGGTTCTAACGTCCCTATATTTATATGTAAAATCTTATCATCGAGAAAGATAACTATCTCTACTCCATGAACTACTGCATCTATCACAATATGCTTGAACTATCAAACCAGGGGGGGGGGGGATTCTATCGTCCCCATTTTTCAGTTCCAGACGTGCAGCCGGGTTCAAAATGTTGACGATAACGTCTAAATTTTGAAAATGGTTTCATCATTTCATCGACCCAAAGGATCCATCATCTGGGGAACCAAAAAGAAATATGGTTCCTTATCAAACCCCATTTCTCTCAGCTCATAGTTTCGTCTCGAACGATTGGCTATGAAGTCCCGATAAGGCCCTGGACGCCACCCTTCCGCCATGTGGAGCCTCTGCATCCGATTCCGGTCTAGTCTTAGCCTCTCGATCTCCACGGCTACTGATAACGTTGCTGCCGTCCAATGACCGTTCGGTCGGTTCCTTGTCAAACTTCCTTATTCACCCGAGTCGGTTCGGGAATTTCAGGAGCGATTCTGTGCCGAATCCATTCATCCTGATAAGACCCATCCTCACTCCTCTCCGAGCCTTGGCAGTAAGCAAATGAATACGAAGATTAAGTATCAGACAGATGTTCAATTCAAGTTTAAGTTTCTCATTGCATTCTGCTCACTCTTGTTTTGATTTGTGAGTTTGAATATGATTTTAATTTTGATGTTTTTTTTTTCCCCCCATCATCTTTGTTTTTCACGTGTAGCTACTAACCAGCGTCAACTTGCATCATAACTTTTAATCCGATAAGCTATGAAATTTATATTGATATATCAAGGCTGAGTCCCGATACTGTGGGTGTCCCTCCATGTGGGGTTCGAGCCTCAGGCTCAGTCCCATCCAACCACATAGTCACCTAGTACCAACTAGTATTAGCTCCTTTTCACTTGCATATATGTATGTACTATGTACACTAGTAGATATGCAATTTTGTGTAGGTTAAATCGCTGGCATCCACCTCTGTTCTCCATCGACCGATCACCAAATCAAATATCTCATCCACATTATACTCAACCCATGGTCATCTAAAGATCTTTAAAGTTTGAATGGAGGGATTGAAGCTAGGATCGTACTCGATGCTCCATGGGGCCGGATGGACAGAGGCGAACGGTGGGTCTATGATGAAATATATTACATGCATGGAGGGGGGTCAGGTGAACTGGTGTGTTTACGGAGTACGTCCATATACTAAATACCTCCTCTTGTGCCCCTCCTTTCTTCTGCATGCAGTATTAGCCTTTTGGTCGCTGTCGACGCGAATGCCCATCCAATTCTAACCCCCCTCATCTGTGGGAAACACCTCACACCTTATCCCACGCATTACACTGCATATATTCAATTTGTGATGCAGGGGATCCCTGGGTGATTCAAGCAACCTGGAGGATCTATCTTCCATAGCTCACTTGGTTGACTACAATGATGATGGGGTGCTGAGGTCGTTAGGCATCGTCTACAGGGTGAAGCTGGTTAATATGCATGTATGCATGTCACGACTACACAATTCACAAGTGACTGTGTTGTATTGTGAATCAATTAAGTTTTTTTTTGCTGACATATGACTCAGCTTGTTAGTGGGCCGGTCAATTACAGCCAAAAATGAAACATACTTTTCATATTTTTCAAAAAAGCAACACTAAACAATCATGGTACCCATCTCTACTGTATATATCTCACGTTCAACCGAAAAACTATTGGCTTCGCCAACTCTTAGATATCGAACCATAGTCTCTAGCACACTCGACGAGACCTCATGTATATTTTCTGATAATGTATAGCCTGTATAAATTTATAACAGTATAATTTTAAACTAGTAAAGTTGCTGATTGTTTATTGCTCATACTCGAACCTTAAGTAATTCAAGAATGTAGTCCTGTCCACGGTAAATCTGGTAGCTATTAATCAACTAGAATATAAGTCTTTAAATTATGACTTAATCCAACAATTGGCCGGCTGGCCCAATGGTAAGGCGCTTGACTACGGATCAAGAGATTGCAGGTTCGAATCCTGCGTCGGTCATTCTTTTTTTCCCTTTTCATATTCAGGAATTCATGTTCAATGACACACAATACACACACACCCACCTTACCTACGTTCACCTGCACCTCCATTCCCCCCTAAGCTGAAGCCAAAGACACACACTACTTGTACTCAATGAATTGTTGAAAACCATCCTGTGATATAATGGCATAATCATCAGTATTCTATGATATCCTCTCTATACAAAGGGCCCAAAGGCCCTCCAGAACAATGTTTACACATTGGCACTGTATCCGACCCCAACGGCCTGTCGCCGCTTCATAGACTGGTAGTACTTCCGTGCCTCATCCACCCAGAACACGGTGCTAGAAATACACAATAATTTGAACAGGTGAGCCAGGTTGAGTGGCTCGGTCTGGAAGACCCGTTGGAGAAATGGTAGATAGATCACACAAGCCTGCCCGGCAAGAGATCCAAGAACGGCGTAATTGAACATCTTGTTCCCAAAAAGGGCGATCTCCCCCCGAAGCACCGACTTGCCCTCACTGCGGCATGTCAAGGCATTGAACATGTCGAATAACACAAAACAGGTGAAAGTCATTGTCGTGTCATGAGCAGTGACTACTCGGGATCGCTTTCCGGGGTTTAGCTCATCGTCGGCGTCGCCCATTTCGTAGACATAAATAGCAAGCGTGCCGAGCATAATCATCAAAGCAGAAGTGAGAACGCGTTGGATCAGCGGCTTTGTGAGTACCCTTGCCGACCTGGGACGCGGTGGTCGCCCCATGATCGACGGGTCAACGGGTTCCACGCCCAGGGACTGTGCCGGAGGACCGTCCATGAGGATATCTGTTACCACCGGGTTAGTCTGTGTTTGTCGGAATCATGACCTCATCTGCTTCTCAGGACTTACTAATCCATAGGATCTGCATAGGATTCAAAGGGTTCTTGAAGCCCAAGGTTGTGCTTAGCAATACCAGACTCAGGGCAGCGACACTCGTGCTGAGCTGGAATGTAATGAAATTCTGAATATTGTAGAAGATACCTTTGCCCTGCTCAATGGCACGAAGTATTGTTGAGAAGTCATCGTCTGTTAAGATCATATCGGCAGCCTCCTTGGCTACGTCTGTGCCAAGCTTACCCATGGAGATGCCAATGTCTGCCTTCTTCAAGGCTGGTGCATCATTGACACCGTCACCAGTCATAGCCACAACGTCCCCCCGGGACTGTAAGGCTCGTACTATCTTCATTTTGTGGTCCGGGCTAGTCCGGGCAAAGATGGACGTCGATGCTATGGCTTGCGCCAGTTCCGCAGTGCTCATCCGGTCAATTTCCTCTCCATTTAGGACGGGCCGTGACCCTGCAGCATCGATGACTGGCATTCCCAATTTCTTGGCGATGGCAACTGCCGTGGTTTCTGCGTCACCCGTGATCATGATAATACGAACACCTCCGGCCATCAGGCGTCTGATAGACTTATGGACATCCTTCCGGGGAGGATCGTTCATGCCAACCAGTCCGGCAAAGACCAGCCCGTTGTAACGGTCATCTTCCTCACCCTGACTAGTCCCAGACATGGGTGTGCCTGATCTGCTGCCAAAAGGCCTTCCTCTCGATGTATCCCTCACCGCTCCGCTGGCAAATGCCAGTACCCTTAGACCTTCCGATGCCATATGCTCAGCTGCTTGTCTCACTGCCTGACGCCGTGGCTCATCTAGGATGACCTCTCGGCCATCCTTTGTTAAGTACGTATCGCAACGCTTCAAGACCTGTTCAAGAGCGCCTTTGATATAGGCCATGTTACTTGATTCGCCTGTACCACTACCGATGATTACACCCATCCACTTGCGTTCAGAACTAAAGGGAGTTTCGGCAGCGCGTGCACTGATGCGATCGCGCACATCGTCCTCCCCAAAAGTGTCTAATAGATCCAAAATAGCCACATCGGTGGGCTGACCAACCCATCTACTTCTGACCGTACCGGATGCTCTGTCATCAGTAGAGGAGAGGACTGCAGCGGAAGAAGCACTAGCAGGCGAATTCGCGTGTACACGTGATAACCTGGCATTATTGGCAATATTACCGATCCGAAGAACAGTCCTAGCGGCGGGTCCAGGGGTCAGCGAACTGATGTCGTGGTGAACTTCAAACGGCTCCGGGCAGTCGAAATGCCACATCTTCGTTACGGTCATATGATTGAGAGTGAGTGTGCCTGTTTTGTCACTGCAAACAACGTTCACCGAGCCTAGTGTCTCAACACTGGGAAGCCTTCGCATGATGGCCCCTCTTTTGGCCATGCGCAACACGCCCAGGGCAAGGGTGACAGTCACAATGATCGGGAGACCTTCAGGGATTGCAGCGACCGCAAGTGAGACGCCAATAGTAAACATTTCAAGTAGCTTTCGACCCTGTATCAGCCCTATCACAACAATTAACCCGATGACGCCAAACGAGATATAGCTCAGTTCTTGGCCAAGGCGATCCATTGACAACTGTAGCGGAGTCCGCGGGCTTTCGATTTCCTGCAGCGAGGCGGATATGCTACCAAACTCAGTCTTGGCACCTGTCCCTATTACGATTCCTTGTCCATACCCGGATCGAACCAGGGTCCCCATGAATGCGATATTGTGCTGCTCGTTCAGCCTGATATCCGCGCCGACAGCACCACTGGCAGGGGCATCGTAGAACGGTGACCGGGGCGGACTGACGATCTTGGGCGAATGCGCTAACCTGCTCTTCGAACTACGAATGGCCTCGGGTGATTTCGCAACCGGCTCATTCTCACCCGTAAGATTGGATTCATCGATAGTCAAATCAGTAGCTGCAGTAATCCTGATGTCTGCCGGGATACGATCCCCCACTGTGAACAGAACCAAATCACCCGGGACTAGTTCTGTAGCCGGAACAGTAGTAGACGCTTTCACAGCAGCTGAAGCGGAGCCTGGACTCTTGGTCCTGAGGTCCTGAAGTTCCACCTCTTCGCTAGTAGCTGCGGGAATGGAACTGCCGATGGGAGGGGTGTTTGAGGGAGGAACGTCGCGAATCAAGTGTGCATGATGTGGCACAAGGCGATTCAATGCTTCCAGGGACTTCTCCGACCGATACTCTTGAACGAACCCGACGGTCACCACGATAGTTACTGCGAGCGTAATGCTGACCGCATCGTCGAAGTTGCCCATGAAGAAAGAGACTGCCGCCGACGCCAGAAGAAGGAGGATTAATGTTTCGCGGAATTGTTTGAGGAACCGAAGCCAGAGAGGCTCCGGATCTTCATGCGGTAACTCATTCGGCCCATCTTGGATTAATCGAATGTCCGCTTCCGCCGGCGTGAGTCCATGGGTAATGGACGTCTGTAAGCGCTCTGCGGTCTCATGTGGGTCTAATAACGAATATGTTGACGTCGATGTCTGGATATGAAGCTTGAAATTAGCGACTGGGGAATAGTATTTCTTCTTCTTCTTCTTCTTCTTCTTTTTTTTTTCTTCTTTATAAATATGTCTCCAACATGGCGATTGTTAAGGAAGAGAATACAAAAGGTGAATGGGTACCCTGCAATGAAACTTACTGTCGTAGATGAGCTCGATCGTACGTCTGTTGTCGACGCAGGCCTCGAAATTGAGGCCTGGGCATTATGCAAAGGGAGCGCAGGCGTTGCGGACCTTGACATCTCTCATGCTTTGTCGAAAGAGTCCTATATTAAATCAACTTAGAATAATTATCATCCCGTCAAAACCGAAAAGACGCCCGAGACGGAGATGAATCTGTAGGATGTCAAGAATTAAAAAGAAAGGAAAAAATTAGAAAATGAAAAGAGACCAAAAAGGAAAAAAGAGATCGTAGTAGAAGCCACGTTCTCAGACGCGCGACTTTAGTGTAAGAATAATAATATGGAGGGAGAAACTAAGTGGAAACTTGGGAACAAGGGCCGTGCAGCCGCTTCTAAATGAAAGGAAAAAAAAAAAAAAAAAAAAAAAAAAAAAAAAAAAAAAAAAAAAAAGGCTAGACCTTTTATTAGGTCTCATCAATAAGAAACCCAACTACTTTCAAAATTACCTTATGAATAGAAAATGAATTGTCGAGAATTATATTAAAGTTGAAAAAAAAAATTAAATAAAAAAAACATAAAAGGTATTTTATCCTCCAGAGAAGAAATTATTTTCGTACACGTTGAGTATCTGTTTGTTCTCAATGATACCAAAAAAAGGGGGGCAAGAGTACATAACTCTTGGCAATGATGTGTTATGGTGTAGTTATTAGAAAATTATATAAAAATCGATCAAATTCAAGATATACTTTCACATACAACTAATAAAATATAAGAGAAGAATTTCCGAGTTAAAAGATAAAGGGTCATGGATTGTTACACAAGGTTTATGATCTTTTGTATTTTATGGTTGTTTTGACTCATAGAACAAGATATAGAACTCGATAAATAACAATTCCTCGATGGTCTAACGGTCATGATTTCCGCTTGTCATCTCTTTGAGAACAAGCGCGGGAGACCTGGGTTCGACTCCCAGTCGGGGAGATTTCCTTTTTACTTTTTTGAAAGTTAGACAGACATCGTCCTTGTATTAATTATTATTAGTATTTAACTTTTACTTCTTTTTCTTCTTCTTCTTCTTTTCGGCTATTGGTACCAACTATCTCGATCACAAAGTTTATAATTACACCCGACCTAGTTCTGGTCATTACCACTAGACCTATTTCACTCGAGTGATTTCAAACCTTGGAACATCAATGATACCCACGTGATCCCAGCCACGCCTTTAGTGACCAATCATTTGCGTCCCTGCAACCTGTTTCCCCCCGGTTACCAGTGGAGAGCGACCCGCGAAAGACAGAGACAGAGACACCAGAGACCTTGCAACTTACTTACTTACCCACCAAACTCGCCCGCCAGACGCGCCCTCCCTCTCTTTCTCTCTTGTTTCCCTTTCATCTTGCGAAAAACCACACCACCGCAAAACCCACCAAACCCAAACCTTTCTCTTCCACACACATCCCCCCCCCTCCTCTTTCTTCTTCTGCCCCTCTCTTCAACCCTCAATTTTGGTGGTTTTGTTTACATTATAATCTGCGCGATAATTATCCACTCTTGCTTTTCATTACCATCTCCCTCCCTTTTGGTTTTATCGCCATCTTTCGGCGTTAAGGAGAGAAAGCACAAGCTGCCGATCTTTTTGGTTTCCTAGATACAGCGCGTCATCGCAATCGGGTTGCTAGGGACTTTCCACAAACAACCCCGCATTGGGCGGGCTTGCCATTGAACATTATCTTGGATATATTCATAGCGCGAGATATACTCCTTCGACAATTGTAACAACATGTTCTATTCGGAAACCCTGTTGTCGAAAACCGGGCCGCTGGCCCGGGTTTGGTTGTCCGCTAACCTAGAGCGCAAACTTTCCAAATCGCACATCTTGCAGTCGGACATCGAGAGTAGTGTTAGCGCCATCGTTGACCAGGGACAGGCTCCCATGGCATTGCGATTAAGTGGTCAGCTGTTGTTAGGTGTCGTCCGCATTTACAGTCGCAAGGCTCGTTACCTCTTGGATGATTGCAACGAGGCTTTGATGAAAATTAAGATGGTATGCTTTTCTGGGGAACCATCACTACTTCAGGTGATACTAATTCTAAACATAGGCTTTTCGCTTGACTAATAACAACGACTTGACTACCACTGTTGTGGCCCCCGGGGGTATCACTTTACCAGATGTGCTTACGGAGTCCGACCTTTTTATGAATTTGGATTCATCCTTGTTGTTACCACAGTCTCTCAACCTGGAGCCGGAGGGAAAGCGCCCAGGAGCATCGATGGATTTCGGAAGCCAGCTCTTTCCCGACAGTAGCCTTCGACGTTCAGTTTCTCAAGAACCTGCTCGCCTCGAAGATCATACCTTGGTTGACCTCGATTTGGGAGAAGATGATACACCCCTAGGCCACGACTTCAGCATGGAAGTTGGACGAGATGCTCCAGCACCTCGCCCTGTTGAAGAAGATCTTTTTAGTGAAACCGGCAAATTTAACGACGTTGACCTGACTCTGGACCTGGGCGAGGATGATGCACCCCTCGACAAAATGGACTTGGGCGATGATGGACCGAATGACACCCTTCTCCAGGCGGATGACACTGTTATGGATCTTGGGGACGATGGCGATCTTGTACCTGATATGGAGGATCGTAGATTTGAGCGCGATAGTGAAACCCCTCTTACTGACTTGGAGGACGCGCAAATCGAGGAACTCCAACCTGATCAAGATGAATTCCAACTTCAGGGCCAAACGCACGAAGAGGATAATAGTGAAGCTGGAGCCACTACTGTTCAACAATCACAGCGTGCTAAGCGGCGCAAAGTTACGATTATGGGCCTTGACGAAATGACTGAACATCAATCTCATGCGATCAAGGGCCTGCAGGCAGATCGCTCGGCGATCTTGAAGCCGACATCCTTCTTGTCCCGTGATCCTGCTTTGCTCACCCTCATGACCATGCAAAAGAACGGTGACTTTGTCGCGAATGTTTTCGGTGGAGGTCGTGGACGTGGTTGGGCTCCAGAGCTTCGTGATCTGCTCTCGTTCGATGCCGTCAAGAGAGCCGGTGAGCTCAAGAGGAAGCGTGACAGCGGCATTGCAGACATGGATATTGAGGACGCCACCACACCTGCTCTGGAACTGGGCGAGGAGGAAGCCATCGTGCCCATTGATGAAGGTGTCGGTCTCGAGTCGACTCTTCACCAACGGTCCGAAATCGAATTTCCCGGCGACGAGGAGGACCAGGCTTTGCATCTAAGTGACGATGAGGGATTGAATCAGCCACTGGACGATCTCGATGACACAATCCAACCCGCCGACAGTGGACCTGTTTCCATCGGCACCAAGCATGCTGTCCATATCCTTCGTGACTGCTTGGGAGAATCTACGACAGAGAAGAAGAAGAGTGTGAAGTTCCAGGACCTTTTACCGGAGGGTCGGGCATCCAAGGCGGATGCGACCAAGATGTTTTTCGAAGTGTTGGTGTTGGCCACAAAGGATGCTGTACAGGTTGAACAACTTTCGGAGACTGTCGGTGGACCACTTAAGATCCGCGGCAAGCGTGCTCTCTGGGGTTCATGGGCTGAAGAAACTGCAACTGGTGAAGCTGGTAATCAACCTTCTCAGGTGACCGCTTAACTGATACATATTGGGAACTTTTTGGGCTAGGGGAGTGTCGAATGTCTTTTATTGTATAGGTATCTAGTCAGGGTTTGTTAAAGGCTGGAATTTCTCTGGATGGTTTTTGTTTCTTTTCATTTTTCATTTTTTTTTTTTTTAAACCTTTGCGGTGGATGCGGGATATTCTTTCATGTAATGAATTGAGGGTGTTTTTGGAGTTTCCTTTTCGGAGCTGAAAAGGTGGCAACTAATTGAACGAATTGGTTCTTTTTCTGTCCTTTCCCCCCCCAGTCTCTTCTCTCTCTCTCTCTCTGATTGTTGAAAATATTTGTTGTCTCTGTGGATAGACGCTATCGTCCAATCCGGAGAGGAGAGTGCCTTTTGACATAAGATTAGGTATAGAAACGAACTATTACAAATGGCAAAAGATTTTCCAAATAGTTTGTGTTGATGTTTGATTGGAGGAAAAGCTCACGTGGGGGTGACACATGTGGTTCGGGGAATTTCTCCCTTTCGCTTTTCCAACTCTTTCTTATACTTCCCCCTCGTACTTCAGCATGAAATATGGATTATTCTTCAGACTTTTCGATAAATTACGCCGGTAGCTCCCTCTCTCCTCTTTTGTCTATCTTGAGTACTTCTTCAGGGTTAAGAAAACATAAATGACGTAAGTCTGGTGATTCGAGAAAGAGAGAATCCACTTTTGCTGATGCTGTGGCAATCGGCTGAATCCGCGAGAGTAATGCCGACAAGGAGAGAGAGACACCACCAGAAAATTGGAACATTTATTCCAGATTGATCAGCAAGTCTAGACTAAACAAACTAAGCAGTTAGCTTGACTTAGTTATCCCAGTTTAAAAACTCAAATTCGATTGACTTCGCCAGCTTCTTGCCTTGTTTCATTATTCTTGTCCTACAGTAGTATACCTTCCTCTAAGCTTATGGGTCATTTTCTGCTCTTTCTTTAACTAATACCAAGTCTCGGTCCTTTTCTTTTCAAACTATAAGCAAGTACAATCCAGCCTGTTGTGGGTTCGATTTTCTTACCTGAACGAGACGAATCAATGCTAGCAATTCAGTCTTCTCCGCAGAGGTTCTGACTTAACCTTGACGCCGAAGTCAATCGTCAGTTACACAGTTTACGTTATTTGTTAACAGCCATCGTATATTTTTCTCTCTCTCTTTTAATCTTTTTTTTTTTTTATCCCAATTTGAAATTCGATAACAATAGTGAATTCATCACATGGAAACTGAATCACATCTGGTCAAATACACCACCCTATCATGATGGCGTCACAGCAGACGGAATCACCTTCCAGCCAAACTGAGCGCAATGGTGTTGATTCAGCCAGATTTTCTACAAGTGATGACCCAGATGAGCTCGAGAAAGTGGCGGCAGATGGCGAGATAGATAGTACTTTTGCTCCAATCCATGCCCCCGCTGCCGATGGAGAGCAAATGCAGAGGCTGCACCCAACCAGTTCACGGCCCGTTGAACGGAGTTGGTCCTTAAATGACGGATACAGTTGTCATACAGCTGATGAGGAGGATCCTGAGAATGCACCGCGCGAGGAAGCGAGGGAAATGGATGGTTCGTCTGCTTTTATCGTTAACTGGGATGAGAATGACCCAATGAACCCTCGCAATTTCAACATTCTGAGACGGTGGATGGTCGTTATCATCTGCTCACTGGGCTCCCTTTGCGTGTGAGTCACAGACAGATATTGTATTTCTTATTGGTATTAACACTAAAGGCCCAAAGAACCTGTACCTCATCAATGTACACCGTGACCTACGATCAAATCATGGAAGAGTTCGATTGTTCGCGGGAGGTCGCAACGCTGGGATTGTCTTTTTTCATCTGGGGGCTCGGTACGTATGCTTAAAATCAGCATTGGTGTCTAGCTTCTAATGGGGATTTATCGCAGGTGTTGGGCCGTTGTTCCTAGGACCTCTGTCAGAAGTATGCACACTCTCGTCGCATCAATCATCGTCGTAGCTAACCTTCGGCAGTTCTATGGCCGAAGAAATATCTACATTACTTCATTTACCCTATTCTTGATCTGGTTGATTCCCTGTGCCGTGGCTAAAAACATTGAAACCATGATCGTGTGTCGCTTTTTCAATGGTATCGCTGGCAGTGCATTCCTTAGTGTCGCAGGCGGCACAGTGGGAGATATGTTTGCCCGTCATGAGCTAAGTGCGCCGATGATGCTCTATACAGCCTCTCCTTTCGTTGGACCCGAGATAGGGCCGTTGTGAGTTTTTACCCCCTTGGTTAAAGTTGTCAACATACTGGCTTAGTATCGTATTGCGGCGACTGACCCAGGAGGCTTAGGGTTGGCGGATTTATAAATCAATTTAGCTCGTGGTACGTGTTTTGATGCGTGCTTCGAGCAGATACAGATAGCTGATCGTCGTAATTGTCGGTACAGGCGATGGACGTTTTACGTTCTTCTTATTTGGACTGGAGTATTGCTCACTTCAATTATTTTCCTTGTCCCAGAAACCTATCATCCTGTGTAAGTGCGCAGGTCACAAATTATTCGGGATCGATAGGGATTTCTAATGCTTAGTCTTTAGACTTCTTCGACGCAAGGCACGAAAAATTCGTCAAGAAACTGGGGACAATCGATGGCAAGCCCCCATCGAAAAGCTTCATCGCTCGGTAGCAAGAACAATTATGCGATCGTGCTATAGGCCTGTACTTCTTCTAACATTGGAGCCCATGTGTTTATGCCTCTGTCTCTTTTCCGCCATCTTGCTTGGTATCATTTATCTTTTCTTCGGTGCATTCCAGCTCGTATTCGGGGATGTGTATGGTCTAGAGCTGTGGCAGCGGGGTCTTTGCTTCCTGGGTCTCTTTGTAGGAATGGTTTTTGCCATTCTTTCCGATCCTTTCTGGCGCCGTGTTTATGGGCACCTGGAGGAAAAGCACAAGAGCAAAGAAAGAACCGGAGAGGAGTTCCAACCAGAGTGGCGACTACCTCCTGGTACGTATAACTACCCGTCAGCGTGCAGAGGAACAAGCTCTTCTGACCCTATAACACAGCAATCCTTGGAGGGCCTTTTGTCACCATGGGTTTATTCATATTTTCTTGGACAATATATCCTCACGTGCATTGGATTGTGCCTATCGTTGGAAGTGCATTTTTTGGAGCTGGGTGAGTTGTGAATTGGAGTGATGGTAGAATTCGGAATTTATATCCGGCTTCGAGAACATGGCTCACAAACCCTGTCTTGGGTAGGACTATCCTTGTGTATTCGGGAATCTTCACATTTTTGGTTGACGCATATCCAATCTATGCTGCAAGTGCCCTGGCAGCAAACAGTTTCGCACGGTCGATGTTTGGTGGCATTTTCCCTCTTTTTGGAATCCAAAGTAAGTCGCCTGCTTTTGCTCCTATATGTTGCACCACTCTACCTTTGTCCCCTCAGATGAAAGGTTTGAGAGCAGAGTTCGATATGATTGTGGGATGGGTAATCGTCTTTACTCCGTTGGAGATTGCTAATCTTTGAATGCAGTGTACAACAATTTGGGATACCATTGGGCATCTTCACTGCTCGCTTTCCTGACAGTTGCTATGGCACCTTTCCCGTAAGCGTCTCTATGCGGCTTTCAACGCGTTGTTGGGCATGCTTCATACAATATAGATTTCATACTTTATCATCTAGAGCCTATGGATGCTAACGACGATGGGACCACAGGTATATCTTTTTCCGATACGGTAGTCGCCTTCGGCAAAAGAGCCGATTTGCTGTGCGGTAGTTGTTCTCCCCTCTTTTTTTTGGGGGGCAAAGATGAGCGTCAAAGCAATCCGTTTCTACTTGGGCCTTTGCCATTAAAGTCGGCATACATATACATCTACGAGAAGTGGAACGACTACTGCTTGATTGGCAAGAGAGCTAGTCATGTACATACCAAATCATTCATACCTGCATACTTACACAGATGCGATAGACAGGCGCCGGTTTCGATTTCGAAAAGGTGGACAATGGGATTGTTCAATCCGAGGGCCATGGTAATGGAACATTTGACAACTGCATGTATTGTGTAGCTTCATGTGCCGACCGACGAGCATGTGCTCCTTGAAAATACCCCGTCCAGAGTAGAGATGCTCCTACTCTAGATTCATATGAGAATAGTAAAGGGTACATGGATGATTTAGGGCTATCTAGAGTGGAAGGAAACCATTGGGATGGTAAGGGTTAACCGAGGCAATTACTGGATTCGCGATGGTGTTTGTATGATCGGGGGAGAACGGGGGCAATGAACGAGAGATCGGGAAAACCCGGTGGATGTCAGTTTTAAAATGGCTCATAGTGAATGGTGATTACGAGGGGCTTTGTTTTGGTTGGTCCTTCTTTGGGGATACCTGGTTTAGGTTAAAAAATAGGATGTGCTATTATCCAGGACTTTCATTTTCATTCTCTTTTTCTTGGGGCATTTCTATTTAACTTTCATTTTTGGGGAAAGTTTGAATTTGTGTAGTTGATTCGGGCTAGAGGAGAGAACTTGAGGTATCCATGTACTATGGACAACAAGTATTGTATTTGTATGGAATGTATACAATTAATGTATTATCATATATTGATCATTATCACAAGCCTTAATGGTTGTTCTGCATGTGAGATCTTCACCAGTTGAGAGATCTAACAAAATGGTCTTTGATAAAAAAAAAAAAAAAAAAAAAAAAAAAAAAAAAAAAAAAAAAAAAAAAAAAAAAAAAAAAAAAAAATTATCTTCTGGATTGAATTCTATTGGATTTATTACATCAATTTGTTTACAGATAAAGGTGACTTGATTGGATTTTTATTTTTATTTTTATTTTTTGTATAAAGTTGATGGAAAAGACAATAACTGAAAATTACCGGCAATGGTAATAATAAGGCTGACAAGTTCCTCTCTCGCGTGGTCTAAACTCATAAGATGAACTCAACTAAAAAAGTATGTATCTGCAAGACTTTAGAATAATAACATTTCCTTTTTTTCAAATTTTATTTATTTATTATTATTATTATTATTATTATT
>ML742469.1:0-14560 GCA_009193465.1 Aspergillus avenaceus
AAAACTTAAAATAATAATATTTAAATCTAAACTTTGAGCTACTGTTTAGAAAACTATATTTAATTTATATCTATAATTTAAAAAAAATAGTAAAAATCCAGTAATTATATTTATATAACTGTTAACTACTAGCTCTGTTAAAGATAGCAGATCTATTTAATTTATTTAATTATAGTTTATATAGATTTTAAAATAAATTTCTATAGTA
The DNA here is from genome assembly GCA_009193465.1 of Aspergillus avenaceus. Taxonomy (NCBI): domain Eukaryota; kingdom Fungi; phylum Ascomycota; class Eurotiomycetes; order Eurotiales; family Aspergillaceae; genus Aspergillus; species Aspergillus avenaceus. The sequence continues at coordinate 209 of ML742469.1, forward strand.
TTATTTATATATTCTGTTACTTTATCTGTCTAAAAATAGTAAATTAATAAAAAATATTAAATAATTTTTATTAAATTATAAACTCTTTTCTATATATAGCTTGTAAATTATATATTTTAATCTAAAATTATAGATTTTAATAGATTATATAATTTTAAAACAGTTTTGAATAAAGTTTTAACTGTAGTCTCTACTGTTATTTTTTTTATTATATAAAAAATTATTTTTTTTGTTAATCTATCTGTAATTACTAAAAAGTTTATATATAATTTATTTTCTGGCAAATTAATAATAAAATCTATTGTTAGTTTTTACCAGAATTAATCAGAGATTAGTAGTAGTTTTAATAATCTATATTTTAGTTTTCTTTATAATTTTATATAACTATATATATTACAGTTCTGAATATATCTTTTTATATTTTAGAATATATTGGGCTAGAAGTATTATTAATTAAAAGAAAAATAAATTTACTTTTAACTGAGATATTTTATAATAGAAAAATTATAATTATTTTAGATCAGCCTTATACAGAGAGATTTATAGTCAGATATTTATTATTTTTTTTTAAAGTAGACCCAGTTTTTTTCTGCTGAATACTTGTTTAAGAAGATTTTTAGCTTTAAATTAAAGAAAAATTTTTATATTTTTTTCTATATAAATCTCTTTAAAATCTAATAGTTTATATCTGCTGTTATTCTGCAGATTTAATTATTAATAGAACTATTATTATCTGTAATATTCTATTTTTATAACTATACTGAAATAACAGTAAATTAATTTATATAGTTTTTCTACAGTAAATTACAAAAGATTTATATAATATAGAATACTATTTTAAAATCCTATTTATCTAGTATATTCTGTTTCTATTATAAAAAAGTATTGGCTTATTTATTTTCTGTTTTTTTCTAATAAATTAATTAAAAGTTAAATCTGCTCAGAAATAGACTTTATTTTATATATTTTTCTGTAAATTTATAGAGTTTAAAAAAGTATTTTAGATTTTTATAATTTATTATTATTATAAATTTTAAAATTAATTATAATTTAGTATTTTATATTTTTAAGTACTGTATAACTGTTAATAATTTTTTATTATAGATTTTATAATTATATTTAGCCAGAATATTCTGTTTGAAGAAGTAAATATAAAAATATAGTTTTTTTTTTATTTTTTTAAAAAAATATTTTTTTTATATTATATTTTAATAAATCAGTCTTTACTACTGTTATATATTCTAGATTAAAAAAATAAAAAACAGATCCAGTTATAAACTTTTTTTTTAATAACTAAAAACTTATTTTATATTTTTTAATCTATTAAAATAACTGATCCTTTTTTGTCAGGTAGACAAGTAGTTATATAATAGTTAAAAATCCTGGTATAAATTTATAATAGAAGTTTATAAAACTAAGAAAACTCTGTATTATTTTAATTAATTTAAAGTTTTTTTATATAATAATTATTTTAATTTTTTTAAGATCTATTTTAATACCTTATTCTGCTTCAATAATAAATCTAAAGTAGAAGATTTTTTTTTATTTAAATTTATATTTTTTAATATTAAAAAATAAATCAGCTTTTTATAGCTTCTGTAATATTTTATATATATAATTATAATATTTTTTAATTTTTCTATCAGTATAGATTAATATATTATTAATATATATTGAGCAGAACTTATTTAAATAATTATATAAAATTTAATTAATATATTTCTGGAAAGTGCTTGATATATTTATTAATTTAAAAAATATTACTAGTTATTTATATAATCTATATTGTATATAAAAGACTATTATTTATTCTTGACTTTTTACAATACAGATTTTATAAAAAATCGATAATATATTTAATTTAATAAATTATTTTGCTTTCTCAATTTGGTTTAGTATTTTATAGATTAAAAATAATAGATACCAGTTTTTTTTAAAAATTATATTAAGTACTTAATAGTTTATATAGAATTTTAATCTTTTTTTTAACTTTTATATAAAGAGTACTGGGGCTGATATTAATAAATAACTGATTTATATAAAATTTTTTTTAATAATTTAATTAATTTCAATTATAAAACAGTTAATTTTTTTTATAATATACTATAGAGAGATTTCTACAGGATCTCAGATTTCTTTCTATCTGGATATATAAGTTTAATTTTATAATTAATATTTTTTTTTTGTAAAGCAGTAATTTCTTTATATTTTTAGACTGAAAAAGGGGTAGAAAGTTCTTATAGTAATCTAGAAGTATTATATTAGGATTAACTGGCTTTTTTATTTGAAAAGCTTTCTGGATATTAACTAATAAAGTTATAAATATTTCTATTTTTTCTTTAAATCTTTTCTATAGGTGTTCTTTGAACCCTGTTTTTATAATAGATAGAGGTTTTATATTTATATATTATAGGTATAGTATATTTTTTAACCTAAATCTGGTTATATATAGGAACAGTTATTCTTAATCTGATTTTAAGATTTTATTATAATAGAACAGCTAGCTGTCACCGGCGCCTATCTTAGCCTGGCACACCGGACCGCAGGAGGTCCGCAGGGTTGCCAAGGCATTCGGGAACCGATTCCCGTAATGATGTCATATACAGGAAATCCCTTATTTAGAGAGACTACCTGCTTAACCCCTAGAAGGTCAAATAATCAATTCTATTTATCTATATACCTATCCCTCAACTCCTTATATCACCAGTATATAGTAAATAGTCTGCAGATATATTACAGATATCTTGAACTCTTTAATACTTTTATTTAAGGAAATCAAATACTTAAACCAAGACTTTTATAGCTGTCCTTTATAGTTTTAATTGCTTTAACTCCTGTTTTACTATTATTATATTTATATATAGATAATCTTGCAATAAATAGAAATATTATATTTATTAAATATCTTTAAATAATCTTTTCTCTATCTTGAAGGAAGCAGTTCAACCTTTTATATTAAATAATAATCTTTTTTTTATTTAAATATTTAAAAATTATTATTTCAAGTAGTTCTTTAACCATTAACAGACTAGTAAATAATCTATGGCTCTCCTGCCAGTGCAGATAATGTTTAATATATTAATAATAATAATAGAGACTATAAAAAAAGGTAAAAAAAAAAAAAATTTTAAATTTAATTTTTTTAAAATCTTCAGAGATAAAGATCTGTATTAATACCTAATTTTTATACAGAATTTAAAGTATTATTTTAAAAATAAATCCTATTTTTTTTCTGAAAAAAAAACAAAGATCCTGTTTACAGAAATATATTTATTAAAATCTCTCTGAAATTTGTAGTATTTAATATATTTTAAAGATTTTAAAAAAATAATATTTAAAAACTTTAAAATTTTCTTAATAAAGTAAATAGAAGGTAAAGAAAATCAGAGATAAATCTATATTTATAATTTTACTTAACTGAAGCAGAGTTTAAATTAATCAGTTTAGACTATATTAAATAAATATATTCTTTTAATAAAATTTATACAGAAGAATATTAACTAGTTTTTTATTAATTATTTTTTTAAAACCCTGCAGCCAGATCTGCAGAAAAATATTAAATAAATTTTTAAATTACTGATTAATAAAAAATCTAAAAATCTCTTTAAAACAGATACTTTAATAGAGTAATATAAATAGCTAGTAAAATAGAATAAAGAAATCTATTAAATACTATAATTATATAGTAAATTATTCTTTAAAAAACAGTTTTTTTAAAGAGAAAACTCTTTCTGAAAAAAAAATTTCTTTTAAAAAGGTTTTTCTGCTTTTTAAAATAGTACTATACTGTACTTAAAATATAAATATTCTGAAGAAAGAGACAGCTATTTTAAATAATAAATCTCAGAAAAAAAAAGAAAATATTTAAATAAAGAAAAATACTGTTTTATTTATAAAAAAAAAGGGTGCTATTCCTAAAACTATTATTTTTAAAGAAATAAAAAACCTTCTGTAAATATAATCTTTAATAAAATAAAATCTTTAACAGTAAAAAAAAAAGATAACTCTTTTTTTTAATAGAAAAATATATTTTTAATCTTTAATATAATTAAATTCAATATTTTATTATAATTTTCTTCCCTCTATACAGATATTTAACTATATCTAGAGAGAAAATAGACTGTTATTAATATATTATTAAATACAGAGACAGATAATAATTTTATATTATATTAATAGTTAAAAAGATAAGACTTCCAGTTTAATACTGGCCAGATACTAATCTTTATCTACTTTATTAATAACTAGATTATACCCCAATATAAAATATTACAGAAAAATATAAAGATCTTTAATTCAGATAGTAATATCTGCAGCTATACTATATAATTCTATATTATTAATATAATAAATTATAATATTATATTAAAAAAAAGTTAAATAGGTTCTGTAGATTTTAACTTTAATATTACTATAAAAAAATAGTAATATTGCAGCAGATTATCTGCAGTTAATATAGTTTTCTACTTTTATTTTAAATAGTACTATTAAACAGAAGAATCCAGAATACTACTTAATTCTATTGTTTTAAATCAGATAATACTTGATCTTTTTAAACAGTATATTTAATTTAAAAAGATATTCTCAGAATAAAAAATAGAATTAATCTCTATTAAATCAACAGAGTATACAATTCTGTTTAAATTTAATATAAAACTACTATATAGATCTCTATATAATATATTCTATATAAAGTTAAAGTTGCTGTGAGATTATTTAGATAAGATAGTTAAAAAAAAATAAATTTAATTATTTAATAGATTAACTGCAGCCCCTATTCTTTATATAAAAAAATCTAATAAAAGTCTATAATTATATATAGACTACTGGGGATTAAATAAGATTACAGTCAAGAATTACTATCCACTATTATAAATCAATAAAATAATAAACTGTTTAGAAGACACCAAGATTTTTATAAAGTTAAATCTATATAATATCTATTATCAGATCTGTATCTGTTAAGGGAACAAATAGAAGATAATATTTTAAATTTACTATAAACAGTATAAGTATATAGTAATACTATTTAAACTATATAATGCTCCTTCAATATTCCAGGTCTATATAAATAAAATATTAAAAAAAATCTTTAATAAATACTATATTATATATCTTGATAATATTCTTATTTTTTCTAAAATAAAAAAGAAATATATTTAATATATTAATAAAGTGCTAGGACAGCTAGAATATTATAATCTTTTTATAAAGATATTAAAATATATATTCTATATAGAGGAAGTTTACTTTCTAGGTTTTATTGTAGAGAGAAAAGGAATCTGCCTGGATCTTTTCTGATTAAATATAATTATTTAATAATCTAAGCTATAATCTATCTATAATATACAGATATTTCTAGGGTTTACTGGATTTTTTAGAAAATTTATCTATCAGTATACAGCAATTACTATTTTTTTTATAAATCTATTAAAAAAATCAAATATAAATAAATAATTTTAAATAACACCTGAAGGATATACTACTTTTAAAAAACTGAAGAAGGCTTTTATAAAACTATTAGTTCTAGAATATTTTAACTCTGAGTAGCAATGTTTTATAATTATAAATATATTAGATTATATAATAGCTGATATTCTTCTATAATCTACAGATAGACTGCAAGAATTCTGTAGATAAAAAGTCTAGAGATTAATTACTTTCTATTTAAGAAAATTGAAAGATACTGAGTAATAATAGAAAGTATATAATTAAAAGTTGTTAATAATTATCAAAAATTTTAAAATATAGTATTATTATTTTGCAGACAGATTACAGGTAGTCTGTATATAGACTGATTATATAAACTTTAAATATTTTTTTATAATAAAGACTTTAAATATAAAGCAGACTTAATAGGCTGAGTTATTTGCAGTATATAACTTTATAATTAAATATAAGTCTAGTTATAGAAATCCTATAGATATATTATTAAAACAGTAAAACTACTGGCTGAGTATTAAGAAAAAATAAAATATTAAAATATTATTAATACTCCAGAGAAAGCTGCAGCTGAGGAATTTTTAAAGGTTGTCTTTATAAAATAAGATAGATTCTAAAAGATTATTTTAAGAAATAGAAAAAAGTCTAGAACTCTTATTCCTAAAAAATAATATTATAATCAGAATTAAAAATATTTATGCTCTGGATTATACTGTATTATATAGAAGTCAAGTTAATGTATAAATAGATTTGTAGATAAATTAGATTAGTAAATAGATAAATAATAATTGTCTGCAGAAGTACTAAATTAATATATAAAGTAATTTATAGATAGATTAAACCAGCAAATAGACAGAAAATAGTGGTGTTTTATAGATAAATTTAATTAATATATAAGGTGACTATAAAAAAATTAAATATAAATCTGGTACTGGAGGTTTTAAAGTCTTAATATAACAGGTACAGTTTAGAAATATCTTTATATAATATATAGCTGATCTGTACTATTTATTTAGTTAAATTATTTTTTCAGAAGTTTAGAGCTTTAATAAAGAGGGCCTTATATAATATAAAGATATTTTATATATATCTTCAGATACTATACTGCAGCAGAAGCTACTGTATATCTATTATAATAATTTTTTTATAGGATATTTTAAATAAAATAAAATATTAGATTTTATTTATCAGTATTTCTGGTAGAATCCTATACTGAAAAATATAGCAGAATATATTACTAGTTATACTGTATATCAGTATAACAAAGCTTTATATTATTGTAGATATAGACAATTAAATTCTTTACTGGTCTCAGAAAAACTGTAGAAATCAGTAATATTAGATTTTATTATAGACTTACTGCCAGCAGACTGCAAGAATTCTGTCTATAATATAATTCTAGTTCTAGTAGACAGATTTATAAAAATAATATAATATATTTTAATATAAGGTACTATCAATACAGAACAGTTAATTGATATTTTTATAGAAAAAATTATCTGTAGATATAAAATATTGAAAAAATTAATCAGTAATAGAGAATTACTGTTTATAAATAGATACTGAAATAAATTTTGTCAAATTTTTTAAGTTAAATACTGAATAAATATAATATTTTATTTCTAGATTAATAGTTAAATAGAGCAGCAGAATTAGACTATAGAAATATATCTATACTGTTATATAAATTTTTAATAAAATAATTAAACAGATTGACTGCTATTTATAGAGTTTATCTATAATAATTTAATCTATATTTTTTTAAATATATCTCCAAATCAGGTGCTGATAAACTATATCTTTTTAATACCCCAATTATTTAACTACAATATAGAGATACAGTATAAATTAATTTAACAGCAGCAGGAATGTGTAAATAACTTTTAAAAAAAGTTAAAAAAATAACTTTAATAAGTAATTAAAATACAGAAGAAATACTATAATTATTAATATAAGTTAATAATATTCCAGGTAAATAATAAGGTTCTGTTAAATAAAAAAAATCTATTAATATAAAGACTATCTAAGAAACTGGATAGCAAATATATAGAGTTATTTGAAGTTATAAAATCTGTTAAAAAATAAATATATTAACTGTATCTGTCTGGACTCTAAAAATATATTTATTTAATCTTTTATATTTTTTTTTTAAAGCTTTAAACTTAACAGACTAGTTACAGTATATCTGCAGTTCAGGAAACTATTAAAATTAATAATTAAAAAGAGTAGAAGGTAGAGAAGATTATTATATATCAAAAATAAAAAAGAAAAATTTAATATTTAATTAAATAATTCAGATTTTTTAATTATAAAAATATATAGAAACCTATAAAAAACCTAGTAAATACTCTAGAGGCCCTGAATATATATAAAAATTTAAAACCTTATTATTCTTTTTAAAAATAAAGATAATATTTTTTTTTATAAGGTTTTTTATTTTTTTAACAGAAAGTAGATCCTCAGTAATCTATCTGTAAAATAATAGTATATTTTTTTCTTCTTTATTCTACAGGATTAAAAATTTTAATAGTATATTAAAGGCTATAAACCAGTAATAAAATACAAGAAAAAAAGATCTATTTTTATTTAAAATAAAAAAAAAAAATTTAAATACCTCTATTAAATTTTTTCTGGCACCTTGCTATTTTTTATAATAGATATTATTTTTTTCTATAATTTATTAAAATAAAGCAGACCCAATATTTTTTTTTAAAACTGAATAAAACAAAATATATTTTAATTTAAGAATTAGTACACCTGAAGCATCTTGTTCTCAGTACTCTGACTATAATATTTAAAGAACTCCACAATTATAATAAACTATTTATATATTTTTATTAAATCTTTACTTCTGCAGATAATTTATATCTTATTTATTTTTTTCTACAGAGAAATAGAAACAGGTTTATAAGAATACTTTACAGCTATATAGTATTTACATACCTTGATAGTATATAATTAGATATATTCTATCTGTAATTTTGACCCTAGTATCTTTATATATTAAAGGCACTAGACTGAGGTGGACACAGTTTTAAAAGACTCCGGAATAGAGTAAAGTAATAATACAGAATAGTTTTAATCTTTAAGGAAGACTGAAAGAAGTCAAGAAACCAAATATTTATTGATTCAGAGAGACTCCTTATCCAAAATTTTAAAAATATTTTTAATATCAGTAGTACCCTTCTGAATATTCTATACAAAACTAGAAATATTACTTTTTAATAACAGAAAAAATATATTAAAGCACCTTTATTTTCTGTCAGAAGAAGCAATAAAATAATTATTTTTAATAGAATAGAACAGAGATAATACAGTATCTAGAAAAAAAAACTTTATATCTTTTAAGATCTTTGTACTCTGATTACCCTTATTATAATATAAATTAGAAAATATATAAAGTCTATCTCTCTACACAGATGTTCTCTTTTTTACAGACTTAGATACACCGGGGGTAATTATAGACTATAAAGAAATCAGTATTTTATTTATTTCTCTATACAGAATAACAGTATATTAAAATAGATAGTCTTTTAAACTTTAGAAATAACTTACTATTTAAAAACAGCTCTATAGTATAAACTAGCAGATCCTTTTTAACAGTAAAAACCTTAATAGTAGCAGTCTAGACAGCAGCAGCTTTAACAGTACAATAAACTTTCTGTATATACTATAAAAAATTCTATATAAATAAAAAAACTTTTTTGATAAAAAAAAATATTATCTTATTAACCTCAGCAGTACCCCTATAAATCAGCTATTCAGTAGCAGTAACTTTATCTTTTTTAAAAAAATAGTAGCCGGACAGTTTAACAGCATTCTTTAATTCCTTAAAAGTTTATATAGTTAATTTTATACCAGCCTAGTATATATACTGCAAAGCACCTGTCAAGATTTAAAGAAAAGGAATTTATAAAAACAGAAAAAAAACTGTTTTTTAAAGAAAAAGTAAACTAGATATACTTCTATCCCTTTAAAGCTATAATAGTATTAAATAGCAAAAAAAATAAGGAAACTGGCTGAGAGATTAATTTCTATATAAATTAATATAAAATCTGTTGGCAGAGCAGTACAAAACCTTATAATTAACTTTTTTTAATATAGAGAAAAAATACAAGACTTTAAAAGAAAAGAAGTTTAAATTTTATTAAGTCTATCTATAATATTTATATTTATAGAAGTATTATATAGCTTCAGGCACCTGCAAAAATACCCAGCTACTTCAATTTCTATATAGTAAATTAACCTTTTATTAAATATTAAAATTACAACAGCTACAGATAAGCTATAAAGATAATTTCAAAGACAAATTTATTCTTAAAGTAAAATAAAATTATTTTATTCTATACAGGAACACCAAAACAGAAATAGGATGTTATACCAAACATCTGAGAACAGCCACTTTATTAAAGGGGATATATTTATTACTAGTATCTATTTTAGTCTGATATATCAGACTGCAAAAGGTCTGCAGGATTGCCAAAATATTTAAAAACCAATTTCTATAATAATATTATATACAGAAAATCCCTTATTTAAAAAGATTATCTGCTTAACCTTTAAGAGATCAAGCAATCAATTCTATTCATCTATATATCTATCCCTTAACTCTTTATATTACTAGTGTGTAGCAAGCAGTCTGCAAGCATATCACAGGCGTCCCAAACTCCTCAATACTTCCATTTAAGGGAACCAAGTGCCCGAGCCAAGACCTTCGTGGCTGCCCCTTACACTAGCTCTTTTTTAAGATTAGGTTATATTTAAAACTGTCTGATATTATATAAAAATATATTTTTTTTTCTGTATAGAGACCAATATCTATTTTTATTTATATAATAGAATAAATAGATACTTTATTGTCTGAGATTTTTTATACTGGTCTGGAATTAATATTAATAATTAGTAGATTATTTTTTTTAATAAATATTTTATTAATAATATTGTAGATTAAATATTCTGAGTTAATAAGTATATAAACAACTGCAGTAAGATTAATAATAATTTTTAATAAAAAAAAATATATAGATATATATTTTTTTTTAAAATTTTTTTAATTGTTTTCAGTTTTAATCAGAATTTTCTGTTTAAATATATAATTTTATATTAAATTTTTTTTTTCTGAATCTGAGTTTTTGTTTAGATTATTGTTCTGGTTTTTCTGCTTTTATAGAATGATTGTTGTTATAGCTGTTTTTATTGATTATATAGTAGGTTTAAAGAAGTACTGTCAGATTAAATAATTTTTATATCTGCAGTAGAGACAATTTTTTATTTTCTATTTTTTTTATATTTTTTTAAGGGATATTTATAGAGTTTATTATATAGTAGCTATTTTAGTAGATTTTTATTTTATTAATTCTGGACTTAATTCCTGCTGTACTAAAAGAATATAAATATAGTTTTTTTTAATAAAGAAAGAGACTCTATTTAGATTATAGTTTATATAGTATAACTGGTTATAGTAGCCTTTATAAGTAGATTTTTGTGGAATTTTAATTAATCCTTTAACAATCTTTCAGTTTACTGCAGTATTCAGTATAGCTTTTTTTTATTTATTTAATTAGTTTTAATCTTCTGTCTGAAGTAAGATTTTATTAAAGTTATTTAAAAATTCTTTGAATTCTGTCTGTTTTTATTTTATTATATTAACCTAGTTTAGGGTTTTTTTTTAAATATCAGGATTTCTGAAAGCTTTATCTATAGTTATAAATAAATTCTTGAATTATATAGTCTTTAAGTTCTGAAAGCTGATTTATAGAAGGATCTATTAAGCTGCCTGTCTATATAAGTAGCTGTAGATATAAAAAATTTATTTAAAATTTATAAAATAGTAATTTCTGTTAATAATTATTTTTATATATATATTCAGTTTAAACAGTTTATAGTTATATTTATTTTTTCTATTAAATAATTCTATATCTGGATACTGAGATTAAGGCTTCAGATATAGTTTATACTGATATAGGGGTTTCTTTCTATTATTAGCTGTTGGAGCTGTTGGGGCTATATTATATTTTTATAATTTATTAATCTGTTTTTTAAAGATTTATTTCTGTTTTGCTATTTCTGTTTAAATATAGATTAATTTTTATAGAAAGAGTTATATATTTTTATTGTTATATATTGTTATAAATACTGTTAATAACTCTAGTACTTCTGAATCTATTTATTCTGTTATTCTAATATTTTTTTTAGTGATCTATTCTGTTTATATACCTAGTCAGGCTTTATCTAGGACTTTTATACAGTAGTACTAATTGTATAGTTCTCTGTAAGTATTGTCTGTTCTGTTTGTATATTTAATCAGATTCTGTCTAGAACTTTTATACTATAATACTAATTATATAGTTCTCTGTAAAATATTATCTGTTCTATTTATATGCTTAGTTAAACTCTGTCTAGGACTTTTATATTATAGTGCTAATTATATGGTTTTCTGTTAAATATTGTTTATTCTGTTTGTGTGCCTAATTGGGCTCTGTCTAGGACTTTGTAAAAATAAGCTATTTCTAATATTATAAATTAAATAAATTACTTTAATCTAAATATACTTTAGAACAAGAAGAAATAGCTGGAGAGCTATTCCTTCTATCTGCTGAAAATCCTTTTATTGTATTAATATTACTAAGTAAGTATTGATGACTAATATATTGTGAGCGAGGCCTCAGGTGTCGATTCGGTGCCTGAGGCCGAGCTTTTTATATAGGGCCTTGGTCCCATAACATTATTAATCTCTGCCTGAAAAATTATTTATTAAATCTAATTTATAAATAAAAAATAATTAATTTTACTCTCTGATATTTAAAAATTTATCTATAAAGTCTATAAAAAAAATAATACTATTCAATCTATTTTAAAAATTTTAAAAAAAAATTATAACTGCTACCCTGCAATAATCTTATTAAAATATAAATAATATAAAAAATATCTATTCTACAGAGAGTATTTCTATATCTTAAATTTTAATATTTCAAAAGTAAAGCTGATCTATCTCTATTATAATAAATCTATAAATAGTTATTTTAAAAGATCTAAAATTTATAAACTGTTATCTTAAAAATACTACTAATTTAGAATATACTGCTATATAAACTGTTAAATTTAAAATTGTTATATCTGCTAAAAATCTACTGTTTTCTGAAAAATTAAATAAAATATTTTATATTTTCTGTCTGTATTTAAATATATTTAATAAAATATATTTATAAATTTTATTATATATCTGATATTCAGTATAGGATTTAATACTATTTTAATTATTATTAATTATTTAATTAAAATAAAGTACTTCCTGTTCTGTTAAACTACTGTTAATATTAAAAAAATAATCTATTTATATATTTAATGTCACGGAGTTGGCCCCCGGGCGCATTCAGGGACTCCGACCGCTGCACTACTGGCAAAAGACTAGGATACAAAGCCGAAGCTTTGTACTGCGCTCGCATATATAAGCTTTCAGACAGGCAGACAGATGGAACACCGTGACATTTAATATATTTAAAAATTTTATAATCTACTCTATACTATTATATCTGATTATAGTCTTTAATTTATTATTAAATTCTAAAAATATTTAACTAGTTATCTACAGATTAAAAATCTGTTATCTACAGTTTTTTATTCTGAAATTAATAGCCAGATTAAAATTATTAATACTGCTCTGGAATAATATCTATATATCTATATATTTTATCTATAAAATAACTGGAGTAATTAAATTCTGTTTATTAATTTTATTTTAAATTTTATTTACTTTAAAACTATTTAAATATTTTTATTTTTAATTAACTATAGATTCTATCTCTATATAGAATTTAAATCTTTACTATCTACTGATTTATCTGTTTTCTAAAATATTGAATTATTTATTTATAAAATATAAAATATTATTAAATTTATTTATATTAAAATAATCTCTATCCAAGTCTACTATAAAAAATAAATAAACTGTTACTACTATTCTATCTATTATTATATTATCAGTTAAAAAATTTAATTTAATATCTGGAATATTAAAATCCTGTATTTTTAAAAAAAATTAGACTGAAAATCTCTGAAATCTTTCTGTATTTTTGAAATTATTAATTTATATATATACTGTTTAAATCTATCTATTAATATAAAAATTTATTTTATTTTCTATATTAGTCTACTTTAATTAATTATTAATAATTCTCTATTTAGTCAGATCCAGAACCCTACTTTATCTATTAAAGTTAAAAGATTTAAAAAATAGTTAATTAAAAAAATTATAGACTTCTGCTAGAAGTATAAAGATTAAAAGAGTCTATATTTAAAATATATAATTAAATAAATCAACTATAATTAATTAATTAAAGAATCTGCTGAATACCTGAAAAATATCTATTAAATTATTATTAATTTTTATTAATATTACTTTAGTAAACTGGAATCTGGCCTCAACAAAGCTCAGCTATAAAGAAAAAGAATAATATTATAATATAATTTTTAATTTTTATTCTATCTATTCTGACTATCTGCTATATAACTTTTCTATTATATATCTATCTATTCAAAACCAATCCTATTGTAGCTCTTTGAGCTATATCTTATCTATCTGTCTATATCTACCTTTAACCTGTACTCTGTCTGTATATCAACCTTGTCCTGAATCCTGTCTGAACCTGCACCTTGACAATATTAATCAGAAAAGTTGAATATAATAGTTAATATATTATTTTATTTTTTAATTAACAAGTTTTCTGCAGATGAGGTCTTTAATTTAAAAGTTTTATAAATATTAAATATATATAATTTTACTATATCTAAGCTGTAATTTTTAAATAATTTTATAATTAAATTAAAATAAGGCTATTATTCTGATCTATAAATAAAAATAATCTAGAAAATACTTTAATAATATAAAATCCTGAATCTGAAGATTATACT
>ML742470.1:0-14444 GCA_009193465.1 Aspergillus avenaceus
ATTATTCAGAGTTTTTTTAATTAAAAATAATAGATATTAGTTTTTTACAGTTATTATATTTAAAGCTTAATAATCTATATAGAAGTATAATTTTTTATTAGATTTTATTATAAACAGAACAGAAAATATAATAGAAAAAAAGCTAGAGTATATAAAATTTTTTTTAAATTTTTTAAAAGTTATTTATATAAGGCTGTTAGTTTAGCTCAGGATATTGTATATAAAGATTTAAATAATAGTATTTTTTCTTCTATCAGTTTAATATTATAATTATATAGTTAATATAACAGAAGATATTTAATTTTTTATACAGAAAATATATCAGTAAAGTCTTAGAATTTTAAAGGTAGGTTCTGGGTGGGATTTTCTGGGATTTTTTAATTATTTAAAGTATTATTAATTTATTCTACAGTAAATATAAATATTTTATAGTAATAATAACAGCTATAAATAGAGTAGGTTTTTAGGGATATTAAAGTAATATTATATTTTTTTAATATTTAAAGTTAAATAAATAGATTATAGAAATAGATTTTTATAGAGATATTATTTAAAATACAGATTTTATTTAAATATATTAATATATTACAGTTCTGGCAGTAGAGTTTACTATTAAATAATAGAGTATAGATAGTAAATCTAATATAAGAATTGTACTTCTTCAGCCAGAACAGATTTAAAATAATAAGATAATAGATTAACTGGATTATTAAAAATAATTTTTTTTAAATAATTTTAAATTTGCAGGGTTATAACAGTATAATAAATAATTAATTTATTTTTATTTTTTTATTTATTAAAGTCTTTAATTTTAATAAGGGTTTTTAAAGGTTTTAGATTCAGACTCTACTTCAGAATTTATTTTTTATTTATTATTTAATTCAGGACAGCTCTATTGTCTAGTATTATATAGCTGAGAAGTTTTTAATTTTATTTAATTAAAATAATAAATAGAATTATTAAATTAAAACAGTTTAATTTTTTTTTTAATAGAGAATCTTTAAATAGCAGTAGTAGATAGATAGATTGTATAGTATACTGGTATTTAACAGTAGTTTAAATTAAATTTATTTTTTTTACTGACAGATACTGGTCAGATAATAAAGTATAGGACTTAAAAAACTGGTTCTGAAATAAACTGACAATATAGAAGATAGAGATAGGATTAGTATCAGATAAAGTACTCTGTACTATTTAAAAATAAAAGTTAGATTCTATATAGTAGTAGATCAGATAATTTTTAAAATTATAACAGAAATTTTTTTTTTAATTTTTATAAAAAGAAGTATAATAATCAGAGAAGATTCTATATTAAAAAAACAGATTTATAAAATTAAAACTGAAAGCAGAACAGTAGATTAGTTCTGGAGAGGCTGCAGAAGATAGTCTGGAGAAAGTTCTAATAGGATTTTATTTTAATAAAATAGAAATAAAAATAGAGAATTTTTTTATAGTATTAAAAGTCTCTAATCTCCAGTTAATTCTTTTAGTATAGATTAAATAGTAGTTCTTTAAGTTCTGCAAAAAATAGGCAAATTTTAGATAGTTATTGATAGATAGATTATAATATAAAAATATAGACTTTAATTTATAATTAATAGTTTATTTTAATATTATAGATAAAATAGCTTCAGAAACTTAGTCTTTTAAAGTAAAGTACTGAAAATTAATAAAAAAAGAACTGAATTTTTAATTTTTTAAATAAAGGTTATACAGATTATTACAGATATTATAGATATAATTAAAGTTTTTAAAGATTTATTTTAACAGAATTAGGATTTTAATATAGTCAGATAATTAATAAATACTATTGTAGAGGTAAAGCAGGATTTAGATATATAAAGTTTTTTTTAAATAATTGACTATATAGACTATTTAAATCTAGAAAGTCAGAAAGTAGTCTTAATTAATAGTTATTTTTTTTTAATTTAAAAAATAAAATAATAAAGGTCTTGGCAGTTACTGTTAAATTTATTAAAATTAAATAGTTGTTCAGAAAAACTGACAGAGATAGTAGATAGAAAATTAATTAATATAGATATTTCTATTAAAAAAACTATTGATTTTTTAATAACAGATTCAGAAGTTTAGACAGATATATTAACAGTTAAAGTAGCTGTTTAAATAGTTTTTTTTATTTATAGCAGCAGTTAATTGATGGGTATACTTCAGAATTTAAATATTATTTATTTTAATTAAAAGATTTCTGTAGATTTATTTTTTTATAGATAGATTTTATAATAATTATAAAGTTGTAGACCTTTCTGCAGTATTTAAATTATTTATTAAAGTTTTTAAAAATACTTTAAATAAATTTTTATAGGAAAGCTGGGTTGACAGAGAATTAAAAAACAGCAGATATCTTTAGATATAGCAATCTTGTGGAAAAAAACTATATAGTATTAAGGTATAGGTTTAAACAGGATTTAAGATAAGGTTAATATATAAATAGAGTACAGGTTAAGGGTAGGTATAGGTAGATAGATAAGATGTAGCTTGAAGAGCTACAACAGGATCAGTTTTAGGCAGGTAGATATACAGCAGGAAGGTCACGTGGCAGGCGGTCAGGGCAGGCAGAACGGGAACCAGGGGTCACACCGTGACAGCTTCACACATACTAGTATTCTGTTGAAATACTACAAGTACATTTTCTATATTGCAGTTTCTGAGTGCTTCACATAGAGATAGAAAGAAAAAATAAATAAATAAGAATATAACATAAATATATAAGATTTATAGAACAAACCAAATAAATATAACAAATGAAATAAATACTTTACCAACTTCAGGCAACGATATCAGGCAACAAGGCATCAACACTCTGTATGCTCGTCACAGTAGTTAGACTCTATCTAGGATTTTTATAAAACTTTCTACTCTGTTTGTATACCTAATCAGGTTTTATCTAAGATTTTTAATAAAATTTAAAACTATTTTTAATATTACAGATTAAATAGATTGTTTTAATCTAAATATATCTTAAAATAGAAAAATAGCTGAAAAAGCTATTTCTTCTGTTTATACAAAATCCTTTTATTATACTAATTTTGCTAAGCAAGCTTTGATAACTAAAATATTGTATGCAAGGCCTCAGGTGTCAATTTGGTGCCTGAGGCCGAGCTTTATATATATAGGGCCTTGGTCCCATAACAATATAATAGTTATATTTAATATATATTTTACTGTTTAATAATATAATATTGCTGTCTGAAGTGTATAAAATATTTATTCTATAAATCCAGTATATTTATATTATTTTTTTTTTACTTGTTTTCTTCTTCTATCTCCATATTTATATTCTGTTGAAATACTTATTGCAGTTTCTGAGTGCTTTACATATACTCTAAGAATATAGTTTTTTTATTGGGTTAATTGTTGTATAACCAAGTATTTTCTTTCTGTATTCTGTTATTGTCTATTTTATTTATACTGCTGCCTAGTTTATTGCCATATTGCCACTGCTTTCGCGGTCCTGTAGTTAGTTTCCGGCTCTGGCCAACAGAATGAAATCATTGTCAACTTCTTCGACGCTTACTTATAGTGGGTTCATTCACCTGATTTAAATCCTATTGAAAATTTAAAGTATATAACCAAGCTTTGTATCTCTAAAAAAAATTATTAAATTTATAGTATTGAATATTTCAATTAAATTGTTGAGAAGGAATAGAAAAATCTTGATTATTCTATTATAGAGAATTTAATCAGATTAATAAAAAAACACTGCCCTACAGTTAAAGGTAAAGGATAGGACTATTGAATACTGACTTATATATTCTATATTGATATAAGAATCTCTTGTATATTTTCTGAATAGCTTCAAAATTGGCTGTTCTATTGTATGTTGAATTCAGACAGTCTTACAGAAATGGTGGTGGCGCCAAGCGATTTAGAATCGGCTCATGATTTCTCCGACCCGACTGTACATGTGATAGTTTCACTATGTACATATATAATGATACATCTCTGATTAAAATTTAAAGCAACAAACTAAAGGACACCATGGTCCATGGACTGTTAGTAACTTGAAAGTACTAGCATAGCAAGCGGGCTGCATAAGCGACTACTATACAGAGAATTAACTTTTAAGGAGTCATCTCTCAACCTGAACCTGCTCTTCCATGGTCAGGCAAAGTAGAGTTTCAGTCAAGTGAAGAACTACTATGTACTAGGACTACTGGCTAAGGCTGTATTATGCTTTAAAATCACCACCCATGTATGCTTTTCCACTACCAATACGCTGTACAGGGTTTAGTGAATCCCATGATTAACCAGATTACTGTCTACAAAAGATCAATTTCAGTACCCCAATAGTCCAAGAATAGGCCAGTGTTCTAAGGCACATCTAGGAATCAGGATCCACTAGAAGAGGCGGGGTAAATAGATGATAATCACTGGGTATCATGTCCTGTATTGTACTCTGTAGTCTGTACCGAGTAGATACATACATACATTGCAGTAAATGAGATTGTAATTGTGAGGTCTGACCGTCAGACAACTGCAAGTTGTGGGGCTGAAGATCATTTATGATTCATCAACCAGCAAGGCTGTGTGGTGTAACAACTTACTTTGTACAAGTGATCTGACCTAGTTATCCACCCTTTCAGCCTAACTTGTACAGAGACAATACCAACACAGAGCAGCGATTGGTGGACAGCATTGGCAAAGCCGCCCCTCGACGGATGCCACACCATGAAAGTGCGCACACTACCGCCCCCCTTTTATAGCAAATCTATATTTTACAGAGTAACAACCCCCGCTATCTTGTGGCAGTTGTCGTCATGTGGTGGCATACCCGGTAATTTACAGACATCAAACAGTCACACTATTATGAGGTTGAAAAAAATTGTATACTATCCCTCTTTAATTAGTAAAGAACCAAGTTATCATCAGATAAAATGTGATGCATGATATCATCTATTGATTATGGTCACGAGCCGCTCCCTCAATGCTATCTGGTGATACTGCGACTGCCTAATTCATGGTTAGGTAGAGAGGTGCTTATACTGCCACGCGCCAACCCCGCAGTCCTATAAACATCATTTGCACTGTGTTCAGAGCATCAGCCCCAGTCATTGGTGCATTGAGTCATACTTTGATCTCCTCAGCTTTCATTTATCATCTTCCCAGGGGTCTTACTGTAATTGACTCGACTCCCTTTTCTTTCCATTCTGTTTCGGTGTAAATAGACTCACCCCTGTTGACCAATTTTTGAGATTTTTCTTGATAAATAAATGTACCAGGGTTTCCTCACCTTCTCCCCCCAAACCCGATGCCAATAAGTTAGAGAAACTACATTACATTACATTGCATGCTCATCACCATAACAGCCGGCTATAGTCAGCCTTATCACCGAATGCCTATGTCGTCTGCCTATTGCCACCCATAGGACAAAGAGGGCGGCCCTGACAAATCACTTTCACGTGTGTTTTGCCAACATTGCCCAATCTGTTTTCCATTGATTTCCATAAACACATCTCAACAGCAACCACCTAATATCGCCTCCTAGCGATTATATCTTCACCAGATAGTGCCAGCATTGACACCCCCCTCCCCCGTACACCCACTATATTTCCCCTTTGCTCCCGCCTTCTTTGGTTTTCATAGTTGGAATAGGTATAGGTACCATTGGGATGACCTCATTAACACCTACCTCATTTCTGGGCGGAAGCGGCAAGGCGAACATGAATCGCCTGCCCTCCGTCTCTAGCCTCATGTCGCCTCCCGAGTCAAAACCCTTCGAATGTTTTAACTCTGCATCTTCGCCCCACCAGATGTCCCAAGATCAAGCAGTTGGCAATGATATGAGGCTTCCTCCGATTTCAGTTGAGCGGAAAAGAACACAATCAGAGATGGACCTGCCCTCACCACCTGTTACGCCATATGCAGGAAACAAGAAGCGGAGGCCAAACACTTCCGACAATCTCGACAGAGATGCAATGAATGGAACTTCCAAAGATCCTGTTCTTTTCCCTCGCCATGATTCTCTCATTGACGTCGCCACTGATGAGCCATTGTTTGGCCCCATGCTGCCACCTGCGACGGAAGCATTGGTTGAGCAACATATAAATACCCACATGGCGAGGTTTGAAAATAAACTAAATAAACCGACCCACGATGAGTACCTCCTAGCTCTCTCGTGCGTGCCAATTGTGTCTGCCCAATATAACCGGAACCCCGGGGCGTGGGCTAAACAGGAGCGGGAAACGTTAGAGCGCCAACTGGGCATGATGAAACGTTGTCGCCCTGACGCATTGGAAACGAAATTGAAGAAGATTGCACCAGCGCCGGCCAAGAGGACAGTTCCTGCTCAACCTCGTACGCAGCGGACACCCAGGGTCAAGCGTACACCAAGATCCACACCAAAGCAAAAAGCTTTGGATACATTTGAGTTAACCCCCCAGTCGAGTAACAAACAGCCCCGGTCCATAGGCACAAATCGGGATGACACCGATTACAATTCCATCAATGATTATTCGCCGCCTTTAGATACGCTTGGCGGCAATGCAAAAGCATTAAAGGCGGACTGGAAAGGTCAAATGCTAGATCTCAGCAACGATCCAGATCGACACTTACTGAGTGCAGCTGAGCTCAATCTAGCAGCTACATTAAGGCTTTCCTGCGCAACATATCTGTGCAGCAAGCGCCGGATTTTTGAGGCGCGCGTCAAAGCCTTATGTGTCGGCAAAGAATTTCGAAAGACAGACGCGCAACAGGCTTGCAAGATTGATGTTAATAAAGCAAGTAAACTATGGACGGCATATGATCGTGTTGGTTGGTTCAAGCCAGAGTATTTCCAACATCATGTCAGGTGATTGCGCAAGAATTGGCCATGGACAGCCGATGCATCCTTAGTATGTGCCTTTCCAAATTATGAGTGAGCTTCATTCCCAATTCATCGATAGTATACCGGACCCCGTGTCCCATGTTACTGGGTATAGCTGGTCTATACTCATCGCGGCGATATCCCTTTCTTCCTACTTATTTTCCGTTGCAACCTATGCCTGCCACCTGATTCCGTGATCGGAATGTGTTTGCATTGCCTCAGGCGTATTATAGCTGAAGATGATTACCCACTTTGCCCATTCGGTTCCCGCTCGTTCGTCTTCTCTTTCTGTCCCTTCCTTGCTTCTTCAGACCTATGGTATGAATCTGAAGTCTATTCAGTCAGCGTTGTCTTTTTTCTTCTGTATTTCTTTCTTTTTTCTTTCTTTCTTTCCTTTTTTTCTTTTTTTTTTTTTTTTTTTTTTTTTTTTTTTTTTTTTTTTTTTTTTTTTTTTTCTTGGTTTTAGACGGTCATCATTCATGTTCATGGATTTGGGTTGGGTAACATTGGCTTTTCTAGAATGGCAGATATGGATTGTTTAAGGTTAGTGAATTCAAACAATCTTCCAACATCCAATCTGCAGCAATAGAAGACTTTATCCTTAGGGAATTGACATAATATTTGGAATAGCTGATCTTCTAGGGTCTCCCGTTACGACCGACCGGGATCTCGAAAGCGACAAAGCAATGTGACCTAAAATGTCAAAGTAAAAAAAGAATCTGAGGGTAAAGAGGGCGAAGAGAATGATAGAGTAAGAAGATGCTGTGATATTGAGTGAAGGATTGGGCTGGACTTTGTGTGTTTAATCACCGAAACTTGACTGAGAGAATATCTATTTAAGACTTTCATTCTTAGAGTGGAGCGCCTTATCATGTGTGTAGTGCAGATTCATCTATGCAAGATGATTCTGTATATATAATTGATAATAGCTGACTAACACGTGAAAATACTAGGCAAGCATGTGCAACCAGGTAGTAGGTCCATATACAGAGAAAGTGCAAAAAGGAGGCAAACCTATTGTACCACGAGTTGGTAACCGAATTAACTCCCAGTGACGGGTTTGGAAGTGGCGGGTGGGACGCGAAGCCGGCCAACTACGCAATGCCCACCTCCCGTCTGTGTCTGCGCCACTGTAGATCTTTCAAGACTCTTTAATCTGCACACCCTTGTTATAAACCATTACTCGGCCCAACACTGTTACAGTAGGGTTTATTTCTCCCTTTACTCATCTATCCCGGCTAGCGAGGAGACCCTGAGTGATGATGGCTCATACCGAGGCTACTCGTACAGAGTCCTTGGACGAACATGACTTAAGGGGTGATGTAGATGGTGATAAGAAGTCAAAGAACAAGAGACCAGCAAGTACGAACTGTTGCAATGCTACTAGAATCGACGCGCTTGTCCTGGGAAATACTCATGATTTTCAGATACTGCATTCCGGCAACAGCGCTTGAAAGCGTGGCAGTAAGATTTACCGCTGTAACTCTACTGTATTCCTACGTTGTTGACTGATGTTTTGTAGACCAATATTGACACCGAGGAGTGTACTCCCTTTGTTCTTCGTCATCGGTGTAATATTTGCACCCATTGGAGGTCTTTTGTTATGGGCAAGCTCAGAGGTATACTTACATCCCCTGTTTTGTACACTTCGCTAAGGGCAGATTGCGCTTCGACTAAGGTCCAAGAAATCGTGATAGATTATTCCGAATGTGCCACAAAGGCGACTTCAACGCCTATGCCAATTCCAGATAAAGTACAATCATCTTTCAAGTCTGCAAACCAACTGTCTACTCCGACTTGGGCGAAGTACCAGGACAAAAACAATACCATCTGCCGATTGAGTTTCGAGATACCTGAGAACATGGGACCCCCAGTGTTCATGTACTACCGCCTTACAAATTTCTACCAAAACCATCGTCGATATGTGAAGTCTTTGGACATAGATCAACTGAAAGGGAAAGCAGTCGACAACAAAACCATCAATGGCGGTACTTGTGATCCTTTAGAGCATGACGTAAACGGTAAAGCATATTACCCATGCGGTCTTATCGCCAATTCTATGTTCAACGATACGATTAGGAGTCCTGTGCTTCTGAACGATGGCAACGAGGATGACCCAGTCGAATACATGATGACCAACAAAGGCATTGCATGGGATAGTGATAAAGAGCTTATTAAAACCACACAGTATAAACCAGGCCAGGTTCTTCCTCCACCAAATTGGCAAACTCGATACCCGGACAACTATACTACAGAGATTCCTGATCTTCACCAGGATGAGGAATTCATGGTATGGATGCGGACGGCTGCGTTGCCTAACTTTAGCAAGTTATCCCGGAGGAATGACACTGCAGCAATGGCGCCAGGCATCTATCAACTGGAGATTGCTCAACGTAAGTCACAGCATGCATATGTTTACGTATATACTCACTACTTTATAGATTTTCCAGTCACTGAGTACGGGGGAACCAAGTCGATTCTTATATCTACTCGAACTGTTATTGGAGGGCAGAATCCTTTCATGGGCATTGCGTATGTCGTTGTCGGTGGCCTCTGCGTTTTGCTTGGGGCGCTTTTTACTATCGCTCATTTGGTTCGACCTAGGTATGCTTGATGTTCGGTCCTGGTAACATTGATTACACGTAGGTTTACTAATAACGCATTTAGGAAGTTGGGTGATCACACTTACCTAACCTGGAACAATGAGCAAGATAGTAGTGCTTTGGCAACTGGTAGAGAAAATCGTTTTGGACCGAATACCAACTAACTTATGGATTTTCCCTCCGCGTGCACATTGATTCGCTGTCATCTTGATTAACTTCAAAAACTAAAGGTTGACGAGCATCACTGGATTTTCTCAGTCACTTTTGCAAGGCTTTGCTGTTTCTGGGATTGGCTGCAGTCCCAAGCATGCCAGTCCATGGCGTTTCTAGGTGGAGTTCGTCTTCGTTGTGTTAAGCGGCGTCCTTGAATGGCTGTTTATAATTTGTTTTATTTCATTATATCACTTACCTCCCACAATTCTTTCTCAAACGGAAGTAATTGCCAAGCTGTTGTTATGTTATGCCTTGCTGAAACTGCCTGTTTACATTCATCCCTTGCTGACATTCCTTCTGCATTATAACACCACTGCTATTCATGTTTGACATCCTTATTCTCTCATTCACACTATCGGCGCTAAATTGCCACCCAATAAGGAGACAAGCAGCCATTGAGACCGATAATCAACATGTACCATTTTTGCACTTTGAGAATTTTTTTGATCTTCGGCATAACGAATCTGTATGCGCAATGCAGTGCCTTGGCTCTGAAGAGTCATGCCTTGTGCGCGACTCTCCCTCCCAATGATTCATTAAAAGCAGCATACCGGACGCTGAGCAGACTCGAGCAACACCCTGATACCATCGTCGGTGCGGAGAGCCGGACAGTAGTTGCGCCAATAGAGATAGATACATGGTTCCATATCATAAGTGGTGAAGCAGATGCAGAAACGGTAACGGACGAAATGATTGAGTTCCAGGTAAGTAACATACATCATGGCCCTTCTGCTATTTTATACAGAGGAACACAGCACTGCAACATTGAAACTAATGCGCTGCTCTGAAGCTTTCTTATTTGCAAAAAGCATATCAGAACGCCACAATATCGTACCGACTTCGTGGTGTAACTCGCTCGATAAATGATACGTGGGCTCGCAATGAAGACGAAATAGCAATGAAGGATGTATTGCGTAGAGGGAGCTACCGTACTTTGAATGTTTACTTTCATACCGATCTCCAGTCATCCCCTAAAACCGGAGCTCGAGTTACGCCTGATATTGCCAGCCGTCAAATGGTGGACGTTTCAGGTCCGCCGCTGTCTAACATGCTTGGATTTTGCACGCTGCCCGACCCAAGCGTGAACATCAGCAGCCCTCGTTCTAATTATGTCAAAGATGGCTGTAATGTGCTGGCTAAAACAATGCCAGGGGGTACCCTGAGGCACTACAACAGAGGTGGTACCGCGATTCATGAAATTGGTCATTGGAACGGCTTGCTACATACCTTTGAAGGTGAGTCATGCTCGTCTGAAAACGAGGGAGACTATATCGCGGATACACCCCAACAGTCCAGGCCCACAGAAGGGTGTCCGTCTCAGAAGGACTCGTGCCCAGGTCTCCCGGGGTTTGATGCAATTCATAATTTCATGGATTATTCGTCCGACGAGTGTTACGAGTCATTCACTCCAGACCAAATCAAAAGGATGCGCAGCATGTGGTTTGCAATGAGAGAAGGGAAGTAAAACATATTGGTATGGATGATGTGTCGGGTATAATTTGCAAAGTAAAACTCTGTGCATATTCTTGAGAACTTCATACTGTTGCATGCGTCAAGTTTGCAACTCAAACCGGTGTGATCGAAGTTATAAAACCCCACAACTCAAAAGCTTATGGGCATTGCCCTCGGCTGCAAGTCAACTCCTGGTTGGGCTGGTTACCGTGTTACTCTCAATGTCAATGATAAAATCGAGAATTCTAGAAGTACTTTCCATTTTGCAGATAGCAAATATTTCTACGTCCAATAGTGCAGCCGCTGCT
Source organism: Aspergillus avenaceus (assembly GCA_009193465.1). Taxonomy (NCBI): domain Eukaryota; kingdom Fungi; phylum Ascomycota; class Eurotiomycetes; order Eurotiales; family Aspergillaceae; genus Aspergillus; species Aspergillus avenaceus. Next base: position 11,400 of record ML742470.1, read on the forward strand.
ACTGTATGTATATGCACAAACCCTTATGGTGACATGGGTTCCTCAGGCATTTATTATATAAAGATGGAACTTTTTTTTATGATAGGATACGAATTTATGCAGATTTAGTGCATTTAGCCAGTTCATCAAGCAATTATTGAAGCTGGGCTGAGTTGTTGATCCATCTAGGGGAGCGCAATTTAGTTTAATTAATGGCCGAGCATAGATCACATAATAGGTAGTATAGAATGATCGAATGCAGACAGCGATCAAATAAGCAAGTTCTAGTTCAACTCTCAAGAGAAATGAAAAGACAAAGATGAGAAAGCATGCCACAAAAGCAGATGGTAGTAAGCGACGGCACCGAGTAATCATTATGGCAATTAACGCTTCCGTTTTTGACCACGCTCCTCATCATCTGAGCCACCTTCTCTGTCTTTCTTTTTGGCCTTCCTTTCTAGCTCATCCCAATCGTCACCACTCTCTTCATCAGCACTGAATTCCTCGCTTTCCTCTGCACTAGCATCGTCATCAAATTCACTATCATCCTCGGAGCTTTCATCTGCTGCAGCAAGCTCCGATTCTGACAGCTCAAAGGCGGACTCTTCGTCTTCAGATCCACCGCCCTCGGAGTCGGATTCGGCTGCTAGGAACGACCAACCACCATCTGCGAAGAAGCCGTACGGGTCACTCACAACAGTCTTCATTATTGTTGTCCAATTGAGATTCAAGGGTCCTTCAGTGAATGCGATATCGACCGAATCGAGCCAATCTTTGACCCCTTCCAGCGATTCGACGGGTATTGTATTGACGTGAACAGGGGGTCTATGGAAGTCCTTGAACACGAACACCAAATCGAAGTTTTTGAGGCCAAACTGTGATTATGTCAACAATAGCAAGATTTGGGTCATCCTGAGGGTTGTCCCTACCTGTACTCTTTCTAGGTGAGCGATTTCTATTTCATTGAGAGTAATCACAAGGAAAGGAGGCTCCGTCAGTTGAACGAGGGCATCTGTGGTTGGCTGAATCAAGACATTGGAACGGTTTGGCACCCCGTTGAAGCCAATCTCTCTGAAAGGTATGTCAACATCTACCCCTTCGTCCTTACCAGCATCTGCTATCTTCTCAGCAAAGGCCTTGAACTCCCGATCTAATGCTGCTCTTCGCCGTCTCTCTTCTTGTTCTGCTTCAAATTCCTCCTCGTCACCGTAACGATGTTTACGTCTGCGATTGCCAGTCTCATCAAACTGCATTTCCGTAGCCTCTCTATAAAATTGCACGTCCCTTGTCTTTCGTTTGCCAATCATGATAGGCGTTTTCAGGTGAACGTGTATCAGCACGATCAACTCGTGAGCACAGGGTTGGAAGAACAAGTGCTTCACATTGCTGAAGAGCACATCGACATGCTCATTCCGGAAAGGAGACATGTATCGAAGACCGTTTTGATGAATTTCTACTTCTCCTGGAACCCGCTTACCATCCAGGGGAGGCCGAAGATAAACATCTGGGAGCTTCACAGGACGACGATCTGCTGCTCTGTTAGCTTATGTGACCATGGATTCATCTGGAAGTGGTAACAGACTTCGAATTTCGATAAGCTTGTCTTGCTCTACTACGTCTTCCATCTCTTTCTTCTCTTGTTCACGCCTGAGAGCATTCTTTCTAAGTTCTGTGATGTCCTGTGCTACCTGCGCCAGGCGATCGTTATCTTTGGACCTGAGAGTTAAGTTTCGCAAAAAGTGTGCCGACAAATCTTCGAACGGTTGATCGTCCTTCCGCCCAACTCCCTGACCTGGAGAGAGGAAATTGATCCGAAGATAAGCATATTCTCCTTCGTCACTCTTGCTGGCATTCTTGATTGTGTTGATATGAAACGGCACTGGTCGGCCCATAATCGGGACTATCACTGTTGATGCTTTGTGGTCCACGTATACAATAAGATCTTTCACCTTGGTAGGCAATTGGTTGTCTCGCTTGTAAGATTCAAACCGTTTGAATTTTTTTTGCGTGACCCCGTTATCGTCACCCGTAGTACCAGCGAAACGATCAAGGCCTTCCTTGGTTTTTTTTGCAGCCAGCTCCTTTTGATGTTCACGGCGCCGCGCCTCTGCTCCTTCATTCACTTGGGTTGGCCGCTCAGCACGAAGTTTGGTGCGTGTAACATTCCTATTAGCAATTGCATTGGATTTCACCTCTTTCTTTTCCTTGACAGGCTTCTGCGGTTCTTCCTCGTCACCAAAGTAGAACGACACAGAGTCCATGTCGATACCTGCATCCTTGGTGAATATGTGTGGCCCATTCTCCCCAACACGAACAGTATCTGTAATGACCATTGAGTATACAGCCTTCCTTTTATCCTTGGATTCACTTTCTTCGACATCTGTTAGACCGACTGTGATGGCCAGGGTCATTCCACTCTTCAAAACCTTGTTGTTCTTGCTATTAAGAATCATATTTGCGTCTCGAAGTTCGATTCCAATACCGGCACCAATGTTCTTGACAAAATGAGATTCCAACTCTGGCTTTTTTGCTCGAACAAGCCCGATTGCCTTGTTGAATAAATCTTTGACTACTGTGCCATCTCGAATGTCTTTCATAACCGTTTCATGAATGTTTAGTAGAAACGCATAGTTTGCTTCCTGTGATTTACTTGGGTCGACCAAGTAAGTGCGTGAAATGATGGAGCTGTATGTTTTATACCGAATTCCAAACCCGGCAATGATTATTCCAGGTTGCAGATTGCCATTATCGGACGTAGCAGTAAGTTTGAGGTCATATTTCCCCCCGCTTTGAATGACTGGACCGTATGCCCAGTCTATCTGTCGAGGATCGAACTCCGCTGGCAGTTTGGCAAGCTTGTTGAAGAACTTAGTGTCATCGATTTTGGCGTCAACACGCATAGAAAGAGCCTTATGAGTCATCTGCTTTTCTTCATCCAATAGACGGGACATCTCATCGACAAAGTATTCGGACATCAGACCGCTGCACGCTCTGGACGCATTGCGTATAGATACCTTCAACACATCAGCAATCGTCGTTCACCGCGGCAATGAGGGAAAAAAAAAA
>ML742471.1:0-14434 GCA_009193465.1 Aspergillus avenaceus
AAAAAAAAAAAGAGAAAAAGAAATGAAATAAAAAGTAAATATTACAATTAACAAATTTCAATCATCGAACCATGCAGGCATCGCTGTGCCAAGATGAACTATATACAATCCCAATCCAAAGTCTTTCCCCATCACATTTCGTAACTCGTTAGTCCATCCAGGTGACACTTTTGGTCACAAGAAATTCCTCCAACCCTTGAGAGGTATTAAAACGCCCCCATCCACTGTTTTTAACACCGCCGTGAGGCAGAACGGGTTCATCATGAATAGTCATACTGTTGATATGGACGGCGCTGTTCGACATTAGTACACATGCGCTGAAATTGATGCATTGTATCGCACTCACCCAGATTGAATCTTCTTTGCCATGGCCAATCCCTTGCGCAGATCCTCGGTGAATACCGAAGCCGATAGCCCGTACCCACTACTGTTCGCGATCCGAATCGCTTCTTCGTCATTGTCCACCACCATGCAAGCCGCCAGCGAGGCAAATGCTTCTTCCTGCCAGACTCTCATGTCCTCCCGGACACCGCCTAGAAGGACCGGGGCCATGCGGACACCGGAGTCAGGCTGCGTTTCTGATCCCAAATCCACGGACCCGTGCATCAGGTGAGCACCATTCGATAAAGCATCTTCGACCAAACGTCCGACCCGCGCCTTAGAAGCCATGTTTACCAGAGTTGGTGGCGGAGAGGAGGTGTCCAGAGTTGAGTCCAGGGCACTTTTCAGCGCATCCATAAAAGCCGGAGCAATAGAAGAGTGCACGAGAATTCGATCAGTAGCCATACAGATTTGACCAGACTGCGAGGCGTTAGAAGGGGCAAGAAGAACATGGAAGATTTATAGGACATACGTTCAAGTAGGCACCTGCCAACACTCCCTTGACGGCGGTCTCGATGTTCGCATCCGCACAGACAATGGAACTGTTTTTGCCTCCCAATTCCATCAGACATGGCTTGAGATTCTGACCACAGGACCGGGCAATTTGCCTTCCAACAGCAGTGCTTCCCGTGAAGTTGATCTTATGTACGGCCGGGTGCTCAATCATGGCATTGACCACCGCGGGCGCATCTTGTGGTCTACAAGAGATCAAGTTCAAACATCCAGCAGGTAACCCAGCATCTTCAAAGGCACGTGCAAGTGCCCAATATGAGCAAGGAGAGAGCTCAGACGATTTCAGGATAGTCGTGTTGCCGGCAGCGAGGGCACAGGCAGCGGAGCGAACTCCAAAGACGTATGGTGCGTTCCTTACAACGTCAGTAGCGAACTTCATCCGAATACTCTTGGAAAACCCCTACCAAGGCACAAGGCCCAGGATGACACCCATAGGCTCCTTGTAGATCATAGCGCTTTGGCCTTCTTCCTCGACAACGGGTATACTTCCGCAGATAGAAGTGATACGCCCAGCAATGTCTCGTAGCATGCGAATGCCTAGCGGCACAATAAAGAACTGGGATGCACCCACATCGGCACCCATCTCCGTTCGCATATACTCGGCATTCTGCACGAGACGGCTCTCTAGTATATCAGCCGCCTTCAGTAAGATGTCTCTCCGCACAGTAGGTTTGGTCTGTGACCAGACAGGAAAGGCAGCCTCAGCGGCTTCAACAGCCCGAACCGCATCATCGGGAGAGGCTGCAGCTGCAGCCCAACATGGTTGGTTGGTATAAGGACTGATGACATCAAATGAAGAGGCCGGTATCTCTTCTTTGCCATTGATAATTAAAGGGATGACTGAGGGGTGGGATAGTGCATTGGCAGCACCGTTATCAGCAGACATAGTGATGTGATCGGAAAATTGACTGACAAATGAATAGCCAGGAAAATTAAATAGAAGCTTGATGGTGGATAAGAGATCCCAAAGTTCAGTATATCTAGTCCCTGTCCTTTCCACGTGGAGGGGACAATCGGTTTAATAATTATAGGCGGAAATAGTGAGCGAAGCCACAGACTAAAGCTTGAATAGTGGGATTGATAGTCTTAGTACTACCATTATTTACGGGGTAAGTACGCCCACTTTAGCTGGTTATTAATCTATCCTGAAAACCCTTTGACTATCTGGCATAGGTTAACATAAGTAGTGTTTGGCACCCAAAGGCTATCAATCCTTGGGAAAAGGAGAACATCAGGTACGAGATTACCCCTGAGCGTATACTCGGTACTTGGTTCTGCCAGTGGCCCAAGCGAAGTAAGGGAAAAAAAAAAGATCATGATTTTCTTTTATTTTAATAAAGATGCCAAAATAGTCGCACTTGCACGGTATTGTGCGGGAATTTTCCCGTCTGCTGTGATCTCAGTCAACGACATGTGGTGTGCCTGGCGTACCCTAACTGATCCCTTGTCTTTCTGGGCAGGTTGGCACGATGATCAGACACAAAATTCCATGGTAAGATCCCGTCAGAAACCTTTCATAGTACAAGACAAGCATGCGAACCATGCAAAAATTCTTCACAAGTGGACCAATCCACGAGTTAGATCGTTAAGGGTAAAGAGTCCTTTAGCGTGGCCCACTACTAGTGGAGACTCTGCAGATAGCCAACAAAATTCTCACCATTAAGAAAGCGTAACTGTCAATAATGGACCCTAATCCATGACAGTGATCAGTCGCTGAAGTACCGAATGATGGTAATGATCTGCAACCGACTAGCGATCTAGTCCCATGGCTTGAACAGTACTAACTCATCTGAGAATAACTATTGAATTCCCGTCCACTGATCTCTCAGGACACAACGGACAAGTGCCGGTGGTCATTCTACTCCGGAGTAACTTTCATTGAGTATTCGGAGACATTCCCCTCATCATCTGCTAAGATGACCGTTGTATGTCGGGGAGGATCTCTGCTTTTTTAATTTTTTAATTTTCCTTTTTTGCCAAGGATTCCTCGAGAGTGTTTAATCGTCAACAAACATAACTCCCCAGTCTCCACGTGGGTTTATTTGACGAATAATCAGGTTTCCCAAAAACAAGGGTGGTGAGGGTCGTCTAGACGCTGACTCAAGGGTCCATGGTACGCTTACATAGAGTTTGAGATAAATAAATTCAAATGAATTCGAGAACCTCTCTTGTCCATGGATGGCAAATCGCCAAATGTAACATTGCCCATCTGTCAAGATTTGGAGCCCCTGAAGCCCTATCGTGACCGTGGAGGCTTCAGCCCTGGTTTGACAGGCATTATCAATTTGTCTATAGTAGACATCACGACGACTAAGAACAAATAGTTTGTTCATCCTTCCCATTAGAGTTCGGCGCCAGACTGATCGTCCCTGAGACAATGGAGACTTTTTGCGTTGCCACGAGGCTTCGTCTGCTTCAAAAGGCCGCGTCCTCTTTCCAAATCAGATCGCGAACCCAGCTCTCTTATGTCATTAGCGGGTCTTCTTGTCTCCACTGTCTCGCATGTGGTCTGTATAACTTCCAATGATGGTTGTGGCTTTAACTCGGTTTAGCTCGTCTATCTGCGAACTCTGTTTAGATAATTCTACCCTGCGGAGCAGAGCGGTGGTGAACAGACCCATAATTTTCTTTTGCCCATTTTCCCGGGTTATTCTGTAACTTAATGCAAATAGTACCCCGTAGGCGTTCTCCATAGTATATCTGGCGTGGCAGCCATGCTCTTGGGCGGAGTTTGGCTCTTCCCAAGATCCTCATCTTCCTCCGTCGAGACTCATTCAGCGTTGATTCGTTCTGCTGCCTGAAGTCCGGAGCTGTCTACAGTGATTATAAACTATTAGTAGAGGGTCTTTGCTATTTTCGGACCCTCTTACAGGTTCACATTCATTCGCTATTATAATTCCGGGTTTTGAAAACTCGCACAACAGATAACTGGTTCGCCCACGCTCCTTTTCAACAAATATCCAACACAAACTATCATTCTGTAACCTGTTACAAAAGTCATCATGCCGGTCACCTCGAGGGGACGTGAGATGATATGTATCGTTTCAGTGCTGGTCGGTCTCGCCTTGATATCCGTTATTCTCCGCGTGTTTGCTCGCCTAAAACGCAGAGTCGGCTTTGGAATGGATGATTATCTTTGTTTTATATCTATTGCTCTTCTGGTTGCAATGCTGGTCGAATTGATCCTTTGTGAGTCCTGTACTAGACAGATCCCTATGAACGAATGCTGACAGTTTTCTGAAGGGGTCACCATCGGAGGTAACGGATCCCACATGGCAGACCTGGACCGCGAGACTATGATGAACTTCTCGAAGGTATTCCAAGCGTCCATCAGAATCATTTCAATGTGTCACACTGACCCATTTCAGATCTTCCTCTCAAACCAATTTACGTACTTCGTACTCTGTCCCGCAATCAAAATCTCCATCATATGTTTTTATCGAAGAATCTTCACCATGAAAGCCTTCCAATGGACATCGTTCGCTCTCAACACTTTAATTACTGCCTGGGGAATTGGTATCTTTCTTGCCTGCGCTCTTCAATGCCGTCCCCTGCGAGGCTATTGGGATAAGAGTATCAACGGGCACTGCTTCGACCAAAACAAGTTTTTTATCGTCAATCAAGGGTTCAACGTCGCCGTGGACTTCGTCATTCTCTTCCTACCTATTCCCATGATTTGGGGCCTGCAGCGAGCATGGCAGGATAAACTTGCTCTGAACGGTGTCTTCGCCCTCGGTGCCTTTGTCTGTTTCGCTAGTATCTACCGTATCGTTGTGCTCTTCTGGATTGAACCTGCCGACACCACTTATACCGTCCATCAGGCAACTCTGTGGACTCACATAGAGCCGTCTGTAGGCCTGATCTGCTCCTGTCTTCCTATCATTCGGGGTCTTTTCCCAATGCTCAAGATCCCCGGGACCAAGAGGTACACGGCCGCACCCTATTATATCAGAACAGATGTCAGTACGTCCCAGTTCGTTGTGTCGAGCCCCAAGTCCCCAGCTTCGCCATATTATAAGATGGAGGAGGGCCTTGCATCCCGCACAACGAGTGAGTCCAATGTACCTACCGGTAAGGATTACCATGGCCCTATGGGGATTGCAGTGCGGACGGATGTTACTGTGAGCAAGGATACTGCTTCGATGAGGTCGCAGTCTCGAAATTAACTCCTGGTTTGATGACGAGCTTTAAGCAATGTTAGCAATCTGTCTGGTTTGCATTGGACTAAACCGAAAGGGATCATCGATACACATACCCAAGTATTGATAGGTCCAGTCCATTGAGCAACCGGAACAGCTGATCCGATCACACATGGTCATTTCATCACATTAGTCTTTAGCGACATTCTTACTGTCCATATTTTCCTTTCCAACTTACGACCGAATTCACGACTGTCATCATGCCTTACTGTCTTTCACCAATGGCTCGCTGCCGACACACTATTCGTTCCCTCTTTTTACCTTGCATTTTTTTTGGTGCGTATAACGTCAAGTCGCACATCATGTATACCTAGTGATAGATGTAATATACCCTAACAGATTCCCTAACGCTCAATCTTGATGTTCATCCTGAAGTCATATAATTGTGCCATTGAATTGTGTCGCTGTAACTACTAGTATTCATCACTCATCTTTCGTAAGTACTTAATCAGTGCGCCGTTTGAGCAACTGAAAACTCCTATTGCAGAAAGGTAAGGTTAGTCTCTCGACCTTGAAGTTAACAGAATTAGGCATACCGGGAATGCATCCGTTATGCTAGTCGCTACCCTTTCAACATCCTCTGCGAGTCCTTGAACACCTGCATCCCATTGCCGAATGTGCTTTCCCGTGCCAGCTGTGCTTGATTCAAAGTGGATCACACCATCGATTTGATCAATGCTACCGTTTAGTCGGCCCTGTTCAACCATTCGCGCAGCGTACGCCTCGGCCTTTTCACCTGCGGTGAAATCCCCACTTGCCTGGAGTCCCAAGATAGTACCGAGGGCATCCGTGGTAATATTCTCATATAGCTTGCTAGCGGCGACAAGGTTGTGCTCAACCACGGCCTTGTCAAGAACGGTCGTTCCGTCTGCGGTCTGCGCGAGCTGGTGAGGTGCTAGTCTTTGAGAAAACGCGGAGACCTCAGCGGGATTGAGCAGTCGGTCAAGAAACATCTTTTCCAAAATGCCAAACTCTTCTACAGTTGTAACCCGGTCGTCTTTATACAGTGTAGCCAAAATCCGTGAACGCTGGGGACCAGCGGGGCCCAAGACTGCACAGCGGATGGCGGCAGCCAGCGCTTGTAGACGATCCCTCTCATCCACGCCAGCCGCCAGACTAACGTTAAAATACTCCTGGCTGGCATCGAGGAACTTTCGCCGAGCATCGAGGATACGAGCCTGTGAGAGCTTGAAATGTAGCTTCATATCATGGTCATCAATCTTGCTGGGTAGGTTTTTGATACGATTCAGAACTGCCTCTGCACTAGTTGTATCATCCTCCTCCAAGTATAATCTCACTATCCGAATCCATAGCCGCACCTTCGCTGTGTCAGACACTAGTCGCTGCGAGCTGTCGATGTGAATTCCCTGTAGCGCACGGGCGGCAGATATATATTCTTCTTGAGACTCATAGGCATCTGCGAGAAGCTCCCGAATCTGAGAATCTTGTTCTTCGAGGGACGTAGATCGGGATTGTAGGAGGGTGATGGCATGCTGGCCCACTTTGATCTGAGTTTCGGGACCTAACTTGCGGAGGACCTCAATGAACGAGTCGAGCAGCGGACGGGCGGCTACGATACTGATATTTTCGCTCAGAATAGAGTTTAAGTAGAAGGCCAAATCCTGGGAAAGCTGCTCTCCAGAAGATGTCGAGGCAACTTCGGACAGAAGATCGTTGTAGAGCTGTAATTTGCTCTGGGGATTGCTAGACTCGATCTCCGCGAGGGCGGAGGTGATCTTTTGCGAAGCCATCAGAAAAAAACTCAGGCGGAGAATATGCGTTTCAGAGAAGCAAATGGGATAGTTTAAGATCGATTTAGGGTATTTGAAAGAGAATGATTCTAGTTCTCAAAGAGTATAATGGTTCATAGATTTGATGGGGGTGGTGGGGAGGTGTACTGATTGTTACCGTTGGAACTGGCTGCAGGAGCAGCAAATGTAAAGAAGCTCTTCTTATCGATAAGAGAGGCTGAACATAACAATGGATAGCATCACGCGGGGTTGAGACCATATCCCTATTGCAACTATTTTCTTATTTATATACATCAATGCTTTAGATCTACTTGTAGCATTCCCTTTCCCCCCCCCTTGACAATGGAATTAGAAGAATATGTCAACATAGTCAAGACTATGATATATAGACAAAAATGCCTGATAGATGAATATATAAATAGTAGAAGATGATTAGTGGTTTGGTTCGGAGACGCACTCAATTGGGCCATCGAACTTGCTGAAATTACCTTTCAAAGAGGAAAAAAAAAAGTATCGTGGCTTTTTATTGTCGGTTTATAATCTTCTCAAATGTGAGGGTTGCTGTTCAAAGTTGAAAGTATTGATGTTGTGATGAACAGCGGTTAAAGATGCCGCCACCGCCTTCGACCGACCCGCCCGCTCGGCAGCTTTCTTTTGTTGTTAAACTGAATGCATGGCAAGTGTTTCAACATCACGTCACACCACTGATTGCATACCTACTACTGTACAGAACGTCTGTCGCCACTCGAATCATTCCTTTACGGTCGCATCGCTCGATACTATCTTTCGGTGAAATTTGATTTTCCTTTGAGCGCTAGTTGGCGGTCAGCGCCATGGTTCCCCAAATCAAACAGGACCCAGACGCGGCATCACCATACATCAAACCTGACCCAGATAGCAAGGATTCTGTCCTCGCCGACATCGAAGATGAAGACCTTTACGAGGACGCTGGTGATTTAGACTTTACGAATGCTGCGCAGAACGTATGGCTGTCTCGCATTCCCCGAACGCTATGGGAGCATTGGTCAAAACTCGACGACGACGATGAGATTCAACTTGGCACGGTTAGGATTGAGGGTCCGCCAAATGATATCAAACGGGTATGGTATTCCGTACAGCCTTTGCTGCTGTATATTGTATTATATCACAGATTGTCTAACGGGTGAGCTGCTGTAGGTCAGTTTGCGCATCAATGAGCGAGAGGACAACCGCGAAATACCCAAGGATTATCTACTACAGCGGACAAACAATGAAAGTAACTCCCATTCGACGCAAAATACATATGTTTTCACAGAAAAGGATATTCCCGGCCATGGAAATCGCATGTTGACCTTCGGTGAGGCACGATCAGCCTTGTACGAATCGATGAAGAGGGATGCGAGGAAGAAGGAACGAAAGAAGAAGTGGGAACCTTATGTGCGGAAAACCGTACCTAGTACGTATAACTACACATATACATATTATTTGAGAATGGGACTATGCTTACACGGTCGCCAGAACAAACCGCCTTAGAAGGTAGTGTCTCCGACGAGTTTGTCTGCCTTCCAGTAGACAATGAGGAATTTCGATTCTTGTCGGAGAAGAAGGCTTTGGAATCACTCAAGCCAAAACGGGAAACTGTCTTTATCGACAAGATTCCCGGAAAACTTCTTCAGCCCAGAAATGCTCTCCCTGGAGAGAAGGGCGCCTTTGTGGTAAGTCTACAACTTCCGTGCAAGCTTTTTCGTGTTGGCATCTGAGCTAATATTTAACCAGCAAGCAACAAAACCCACCAAGCTCAAGCCCCAGGAGAACAAGACTACTCGTATGCCGCAAAACGAGTTGTTGGATCTTATCTACCAATGTTTCCGGGAGTACAAATACTGGCCGTTTAAGGCGCTCAAGGCCAGACTCCGACAGCCTGAGGCGTATCTTAAACAAACCCTGGAGATGGTTGCTCACCTGGTCAAACAGGGCGATTTCGCTATGACATGGGAGCTCAAACCGGAGGCTAGGGAAAGTAGCTATGCGAATGCAATGTCGTATGGCGATGCCAAAGAGGAGATGGCTCCTGGTGCCGACTACAACTTTGATGAGGGATCGGAGGAGGATGCGACACCTGGAATGTTCACCGATAATGACGATACCCAGTTTGAGAATATTGTCTAAAGACTACTAGTGTTGGGTTCTATGTAGCATAAGCAAGGGTCATGGCGTTTATTCTTGGATTTTTATGGGGTGGTTTTGCTAAGGCCATTGTGGAGTTTCCCATTGAGGATTTAGATACTGATACTAAATTAACTATACAAACAAATGTATCAATTTAACAGGCCAAGTGATAGTAATGGTTTTGATAATTGCATCGAACACAAGCCATAGGGGAAACGTAATGAGAAGCCCCACGTGACTGCACCCGCCACAGGTCATCGTCTTCCGTCATTTACATCAGTCAACATTAACAACCCCGTCTAACCGACATTATTACCTTATCACATCATAAAAAGCAAAAAAGAGCTTGTGCATGTGGCTTACTAACTGTGATTGATAGTTATAATCTAGTCAAAATGACAGAAGATCAGGATTTGATGGCGAAGATCAGCCAGCTTGCTGGTATGCATGTATTGTGCGCGCTCATATTGTACCCACCCACTAACCTCACCTAGGCCAGATCAATAGACACAAGAACCAGGGACCACCCCCACCTACTCCTTACGAGAATGAGTATCAATCAGGCAATTATGCATCCCGTCATCTATCAACTCGTGCGCGTCCTGGATGGGCGCCATATCGCGGACGACCGTACGCGCGAGGCCGTGGCGGTGCTCCTCATCGACACCGTACACTTATTCTCAACAATGCAAGCTCATCGGGGACTCCTCGTAGTGCAACCCCATCTAGTAATACCGCGATGGAAGTTGACAGCGAGAGTCGTTCTGCGACGCCCAACGGATGGGTTGCGAAACACGATCGGCACATGCAGTTGATCAACTCCGCCATTTATGACAAAGAGTCCCAAGCAAGAGCGAAAGCTATGGAAGAAAGTCGCAAAGCCAAGGAACAAAGAAGAGCCCAGAGAGAACAGGCCAAGGTGCTGAGGTATGCACAGGGCGTTGGTAGACAGTATCCAACCCCCGCTGCTCAGGTTACTGCCGAACCGTCGGCGGAGTATCAAGTTCACGTCAATGATATCCCATTCCGGGTTTCACGAGGTGGCGGTAAACTGATTAGAGTCTCTGGTGCGGACGCCTCCGCCACACTGGCCAAGCGGGCTGGCTTACCTCTTATAGATGATCTGAATGCCGCCAATAACACACCAAAACGAGTAACAATTGCTGGTGTTACATTTGTTCGAAGCAAAAATGGAAACCTTCATCGCCTTGGCGCCGTCACTTCCAAAAGGTATAGTTATGCTCCTGCATATCAGTATTGAAACTCACCTGTCGCAGGAAACCCAACGCAACGAAGAAGGATGAGCTCTGTCGAAGGTTCACTACGACCGGTAACGATACATTCCCTCTAATAGACTCCGACCTCACTTCCCTAGATTGTCTTTTGTCTAATGAGCAGTACTAATTGAAATTTAACTATTAGGCACCTGTTACAAGGGACCATCTTGTCCCTATGTTCATGACCCTCATAAAGTCGCCATATGCAAAGACTTCCTTCAAACTGGTGACTGCACCGCAGGTATAAGTTGCGATCTTTCCCATGAGCCTTCGCCCCACAGATCCCCTACTTGTATGCATTTTCTTCGAGGCCGCTGTGTCAACCCGGAGTGTCGATATGCCCATATTCGGTTGACCCCTGGTGCACCTGTGTGCAGAAACTTTGCAAACTTGGGTTATTGTGAGAAAGGTGATAATTGTGACCAGCGACATGTCCATGAATGCCCTGACTATGCGAACACGGGCGTGTGCAACAAAAAGCGCTGCCGTCTACCCCACGTTGATCGTGCGGGACAGATTCGGAAGAATACAGGAGCTAACAAAGCCGATACCATGGACGACGAAGAATCCGATGCCTCTAGCGAGGATGAAGCGTACGACCAGATTGATTCTGATGATGTCGACTCAGACGAGCTTGACGAGGATGAGCCGGAGCTCATCACCGAAAAGGATGAGAGTGGCGATCTTTCACAGCAACAGGATTTTATCAGTTTCTAAAGCTACCTACTAACTGCACATAACTGCAAGTATAGTGTAAACAAGGGCTTGATTCGGTTTCGGGGGTTTGACGAAGGGGGTTAGGGACGTGGAAATCAGGAAAAAGAAAAAAAAAAAAGACAAAAGTAAGAGAGAAGGAGAGAGACAAAGAAGAAGAAACAAAAAAAAGATGTCCGACGATAGGATGATTTGGGCCCACACCGATCAAGTAATCACGAGGATAATTACTTTTGGTTCATCTTGTTTCATGGCTTTACGAACTTGAATTTGGGTTCGTCTAGGGAGTTATCGATACCCATATAGCATATTTTTATAACCGTCTATATGCCTGGGGTTAGCCGGGGAAGGGTTGTATTGGATCGATTTATGAGTACAACACAATTGGGAGGTATTTGGGGGTTGTAGTGTCGGTAGCACGCAAGGGTAGATAGGATGGCTATAGTGATCGATCATCTGCTTTTTTTTTTTTTTTTTCAAACTCTACTTTCTAAGCAATCTACATGAAAAAGGAAAGAAGGAAAAGCAAAAGGTGACAGAAAATGAAAGATAACCGGTGACCATGAATATCCAATCATGAAAAGTGACGAATCACCCGTGACCCTTACCGCAAGGTTCTCAAGTACACTGCATTAACCCCGTAAATCTATTTATTTAGAGCCATTTCTCCTCCCCCTCCATTATCGAATCACTTTGTGCTTATCGACTCTGCTCGCTCTGATTTGATCTATCTGTAACTTTTATTTAGCCGGCCAGTCTATTGTCAACGTATAGTTTTTCTCATTTCTTAAACTAGAAGAATTTATCCATTCCACCCTCAACATGGGCTCCAGTAATTCAAAATTGGTTCCTATTAATAGAAGGAACGTTGAGAAAAGCCCTTGTGAATCAACGGCTACGCTTCGCTTGAAGCAGATCGCTTCGGGGAACAACATGGACAGACACGATGAGCATGAGGCCCGTATATCAACCCTGTTTCTTGTCTATCGATCGGCCAAAATTGCCTCAAGAATATTACATTGGTGCTAATAAGTTTAGCGCCGCCATACAATGCTCAAGACCGGATGAAAAGCCTCACGGTCCCACAGTTATTGGACTGGGAAGATGGTATCATGAGTGATCCCAAGGTAGTCGCCATCAGCCAAAAATACCACATTCATGTTTGCTTCATGCGTCTGATCTATGTGCTTATCTAGAACCGCCTGGCCATTCTTAGTTTCGCCACAGCTCCCTATTCGCAGTTGCTCACCAATCAATCGGCTGTTCGGTTAGACAGCCAGGTTTTCAATGTCAAGATTCCGCTTGAAGGCACACCGATCACGAATCAGCGTGCATCGGGCCGTTGCTGGCTTTTCGCCTCGACTAACGTCTTCCGAGTACCACTCATGAAGAAATACAACCTGAAGGAGTTTGAGCTCAGCCAGGCATATCTGTTCTACTGGGATAAGATTGAAAAGGCCAATTGGTTCCTCGAGAAGATCATCGAGACGGCAGATGAAGATCTGTCCAGTCGCTTGGTCCAGAAATTACTCGAGGACCCCGTCACTGATGGAGGCCAATGGGACATGGTGGCGAACCTGGTGCACAAGTATGGCTTGGTGCCTCACGCCATCTACCCAGACAACTTCAGTGCCCAGAACAGTGCGAAGATGAACTGGCTCGTGACGGTGAAGTTGCGCGAGCATGCGCTGATCTTACGGCGTCTGGCACAGAACAACCCCGAAAGGTTGGCGAGCCAGAAGGATGCTTTCGTGAAAGAGATCCACTCCCTAGTGACTCTCATGTTGGGTCCGCCACCGAGTCCCCGAGAGACATTTTACTGGGAGTATTATGATGTCAATGGGAAATACCAGAAGATATACGAGAGCCCGCAGGGATTTGCAAAGCAAGCCACTGTGCAACTGGCCCGAGGGGATATTGACCCCAGTAAAATGTTGAGTTTGGTTAACGACCCACGAAATGAATATGGCAGGCTATTGACAGTGGATAAGTTGGGCAATGTGGTGGAAGGCCGGCCGATCACTTACATCAACGTGAATATGGAGGTGAGTCCCTACAGTAGTAAATGTGATGTTTCAGAACTGACCAACTCATCCCCCCCATTAGACGATCAAAGCGGCTGCCATTGCAATGCTTCGAGCGGGACACCCTGTCTTCTTTGGGTGCGATGTGGGCAAATACTATGACTCCAACCTTGGCGTGATGGATAACCAGTTGCTGGATCTGACTTTAGGATTTAATACCACACTGCGCTTGAGTAAGGCCCAAAAATTAATGACGCACGAGTCATCCATGACCCACGCTATGGTCTTGACGGGCGTTCATATTGAGGAAGGACGGCCGATCCGATGGCGGGTGCAGAACTCCTGGGGTGAAAGCGTGGGCGACAGGGGTTGGTTTGTCATGACCGATGAGTGGATGAACGAGTTTACGTATCAGGCTGTAGTTGATTCTCGGTATGTCTCAAAGGAGGTACGGGATATTCTAAATCAGGAACCAAAGGTCTTGCCACGATGGGACCCGATGGGAGTTCTTGCATGACAGTGGCCAATCCTGAAATTATACGATAGCTTGCAGAAGCTACCATATGATCTGAAGAATATTTGAAGGGAGAGATGGGAAATTAAAAAAAAAAGAAAAGAAAGAACAACAACAACAACAATAACAACAAATTGTCTGCAGAAACTACGGAGTATGGAGGTAGGGCAGGAATCACCAGATGCACTCCCAAAGGGAAAAGAAAAAACACACTTTGCTTCTCAGGGCAGCCACATAGCATCCGTAAGCCGAAACTCCCGTCAAGAGCTTCACAAAACAAACCTGAAACAGAACCTAAAGCCGGTTTTGCATATCATGAGCCCTTTTGAGTGGTGCCACAAGTATGCGATACTTTGCGCAAAAGAAACATAAAAAGAAGGGAAGTAAAAACAGCCATGTGATTCACACGAGAGCCGGCAGGGCTCTCTGCACCCCATAGGCAAGGTACACACGCGCCCAAGAAGCGTCCGAGTGTCATCGTCCCCTTTTACCCTGGCCATGCAAGTCCTAAGGTAGATAGAGACACCATGGTGATCTGATCACCGTCTGTGCCTGATGACCTCCAGAACGACGATTGGTCCAATCATCAAAAGGAGGGTCAGAAAGGGTACGCCAGCCAATAACAGGGATTCCTTCAACACCGATATTTTCGTCGAACCGATGAGATATTCGTGGTTAGCTCTTCTGGGGAAGATGGAGCTTGGATCCGATAGGGAGAAATTCGAGAATTTTACCAGGGCCCACAAGTGGTTAATTTCGCTTGAGTTCGGAATGGGGAATGCTCATGATATCAGCTTTTTCACGAGGGGTTTAAAAGAGTCGATATCATTGATGATGTTGACCGCCGCAATAGTATATAGTAAGTCTATCCGTAGATCAGACATTATTTAGGGTTTGAGAGCTTTTTTTTTTT